>CAUYLG010020057.1:0-94527 GCA_963573385.1 Cacajao melanocephalus | reverse complement strand
TTGAAGGCCTTCTCTGCATCTATTGAGATAATTATGTGGTTTTGTCTTTGGTTCACTACTCCTTGAAGGAGCGGGAGGGCCCAGGGGGCACGTTGGGGCTTGGCTCCATGGCATGAGCCACCGGCTCTAGCACCCAAAACTTTTGCTACGGCACCTCCCACCCGACTTAGGATTGGAATTTAACAGGAGGAATTCAGTATATCAGTGTCCTTTTCCATTGGTTCCTGCTTTACAGCATAGTATGCTGCACAACTGTGGGTACCAAAGCTTCACTTCTGGGAGATTTAGCCCTTTCTCTACCCTGAGCCACATTTACCAATGTGAGAAAACTGCTTCTTAAACAGAGTCTGGAAATGGATAGTTGTCTCCATATCCAGTATCCCTGGCATTAAGGTAGCAGGGCAGCGTCATAGTTGGCCATGTATTTTCCTTGGATGTCAATCTCACCATCTAATTTTCCCTGTAACTAGCTAGTCAGCACCTGCTCTTTTCAGTTTCTGCTTTGTAATCAAGTCAAAAATAGTGCTGGTATCCAGCCTTGAAGTCTCTATTCACAGGTTTGATTCCTGTTGGGTGAAAACCTAAAAAAAAAATAAAAAAATCTTGCTTAGACAATTAATTTCTGCATGGCAAGTTTTTCAGAGATATATTTGCCAAGAGGATATGTATAAAATAAAACAAATTTCCCATCTGCTGTTTCCAGCAGAAATGTCTGATTTTGAAATATCTTTTCTACCCAGAGGATTTGACACTGTTGGGCAAGCTTGTAGACCTAAATCTGAATCTCTCCTCTTAAACAGAGACAGCCTTTAAATCAATTTTTGGTAAATGAGCCCGTGCCCTTATCAGGTGATAGTCATGATCTCAACTTAAGAAGAGACAGGTAAAAAATAGTAAACTATATGATTTGAGACTTTTTCCTTGATTTTGTGTTAATGTGTTTATATTTCACTTCAAGTGTAAACACTTTATTAGTTAGAAATGTAATTGGGAATTTTTCCTTATACTTTGAAGCTGAGTATGGAGTATTAAAACTGTACTCACTACATCCATCTGCAGCTATCCTATCACCTACCCATTCGTCCTAGTCAGAACCTTAGGAATTATTTTTAGATATCTAAAACTGATGTGTTTTGCCTTTTACATATCTCTTCTTATTCAGGTCACCAGTGACCTACATGTTGCTATATCCAGTGGACAAAATTTAATCCTTGTTTTTCTTTACTGTTAAAAAGGCACAGATGCTCATTCTTTCTTTTTTGAAATGCTTTCTTCCCCTGGCTTCCAGCAAAGCCATGCTCTCCTGGTATGTCTCTAGTTTCCCTAGTCACTACTCAGTCATCTTCACATGTTCCTCTTCCTTTTACTAATCTCTCATAATTGGAGCACCCCGGGTGCCAGTTCATGGACTTCTTCTCTAGTAACAGTTACTGTCTTTGTGATTTCATCCAGGCTTGTTGTTTAAACATACATTGATATGCTGATGACTCCCAAATTTATGTCTCTGTCCCACACTTCTTTCCTATATATCCAGATTCATATATCCAGTAGTCCCCTTCTCATCTGCATTTAGATGCTTACTTAGATTTGGAAGCCTGTATATCCAAAGCAGAACTCTTGCTCATTCCTATTTAAACTGTTTCCCCTGGTTCTCCCCATTTCAACAAATAGCTGTTTTATCCTTCTACATGCTCGGAGAATAACTTGAGGTTTTCCTTGAATCCTCTTTCTTTACTGTTTTCATATTCTACATCCACTCTGTTGGGAAATCCTTTTGGTTCTTTCTTCAAAATATATGCAAAAATACTCCTTCTCACTATCCGTACCTCTCCCAGCCACCAACATCTGTCACCTGCTTCTTACAGCTTCCTAACCAGTCTCCTTGTTTCTGTCCTTGGCACCTTATAGTATTTTCTGAAGACACCAGTAACAATTACCATGTCACTTTTCTACTCCAGTCCCTTCAATGTTTTCCTGCCTCTCTCAGAGTAAAAGTCAAAGGCCTTACAGTGGCTTACAGGGGACAGTATTAGCTGACTACTCATTAACCCTCTGAACTCATTTTTTTTTTATGACTCTCCTTCCATTCACACTGGGCTCTTCCTCCCTAAGCAAACATACAGGACCAGACTGTCAAATCAGATAAACATGTATTAGAGACCTTCCCCAGTATCAGACTCTATTAATTAATGTCAAAGACACAGGCATTCTAAAAGCTTAGACAAATTAGAGAGAAAGGTCCAGGATATCAAGGGCAGCTTCCAAGGTCCTTTCCATATTGGACAAGATTCTCTGGCTCAGAACAGGTGAAGTCTCCATATGATGCTCATGAAATTACCTCATACAGCAGGAATATTTAAATTATGAAATCTCCATTTAATATTTGAGACAGTTCTGTCCATTTAAGGTATTATCTAGGAAGACATACCTCATAAATCTTAGGTTCTGTTTACTATAGTTAATCTTTAGCTGGGGACATCTTGCTACAGGTGTTTCAGAGATTGTTTTTACCTCTTGGATAAATACTGCTAGTCTATTTACTTAGAACTCCAGAGGACAAGGGGTGTAGACATAGTCAACTGCCTTCTCTTCCAGCCCCCTCTCCCATTTCTTTTCTCCCCTCATGTAAGCATAGCCCTGCCGCAGGGCCATTGCACTAGCTCTTCCTTATTATAGAAATGCTCTGGACTTAGACCTTCTCATAGCCTGCTCCTTAACTTCATTCGAGCCTTTACTAACCCTCCCTGCCTACTCTATATAAGATTTCAGCCCCACTCCCTGATACATTCTCTTCCTCTTTCCAGCCTTTTTCTCTTTCATACTTATCCTTATCTGAACTACTACTGTTTTATTTATCTTGTTTATAGATTATTTGTGCCATTAGAATAAAAGTTCCTGTAGGATGAGATCTTTGTTTATTGTTTTATTCCTAGTGCCTTGAATGATACCCACCCATAGTAGGTTCTGCTCTGTATTTACTGATTCAGTTCTTGCTTTCTGAATCCCTACCATCACTACCTTGGCTGAGGACCTCATCATTTCTCACTTAACAGACTACTGGTATATTTTCTCCTAACAGACTACTGGTATATTGTTTCGAACATGATCTTTTAAAAAGTCAGCTCTGGTCCTGTCTCTCTCTCCTGCTTAACAATCTTCAGTCTCTCCCCATAGCCTTCACGATAAAATCCATATTTCTTAGCATGACACCCAAGGCCTTGCTTACCTTTCTGACCTCAATGCAGTTTCTTTCTCACTCATACATACGTGTCTTTCCCCCTGAAGGTCTTAATGCATTTTGTTACTGAATTTTGTGCCTGAAATGGCCTATCTGAATCATCTGAATAACTAGCTCCTTGATGATTTAGCCTAAGGCTATTTCCTGATGTTTCACTTTATTTTCTTTAGTCTGGATTAAGAATAGAAACCAGTGCCTCTATCTGATACATTATTTACATGTTATGTTATACTTATCCTAGAAAGTATTTGTCTTATTCACTAGACTCTAGCCTTCCTGAGTTCTGTTAAAGACTTTGTAATTTAGTTCACAGTTGATCTTCACAATGTGCTTAGTGAATGAAGCCCTGAATCACAAAATAAAGGGAATTTAGATTTGGTAATAGCTTTTTAAAAATAGTTCTGACTTGGTCACATAAGACAAAGAATAATAATGCCTTAATTAGTTTTCATTAATTTCATTGGAATTATACACAGAGAATAGCAACTAAGTCAGTATTTCAGTGGGATGCAGTCAGGGAGGGAAATCATGTTGTGGGGAGGTCTTGGTGCAAGGATTATTAATAGGTTCACTTACCTCAGAGAGCTAAACTGTGATGAGAGAACTTTCAGGACACTTGTTCATCTTTATCCTGTGCTTAAAGGCTGTGGAGAAATTAGCCATAATTAAATGCTTATCGTGTTGTTAAACAGATCAACTTAAAGAAGTTAATGGAAGGTTCTTGACCTATGAACTTGTTACGTTATACTGAGAGTTACATGTTAAATAGAGAAGGGCACATTTTTTACTGAGATTCATAGCGCTTGGCTTCCTGGAATTTTCATTCTTGATTCCAAATATCCCTCATTCAAACATCATGGTTTTTTATCCCCGCCTGTATTTATGCTGTAATCAGGAGTAGTAAGAATTACCATTTAAAAATTATCATAATCTACTGATTTAATTTACGCTGGTCTGTTTTTATTAAATTAACAAATGGGAAACTTGATAGGACAATCAAAAATTTCTCTTATCATGTATTTGTAATATAATTTTTATGTCTATAATATTTAATATCTGTTTTGATTGTATACTCTTTTAGAGAGATAGTCGCTTCGTCATATATTTCATATGAAAATGACTTATTCTTATACATTTTCTAAAGTAACATAACCCATTATGGTGAAATTGTTTTGCAAAATAGACTTCCAAGGTGTATAAGAATATTGTTATGAAAATATCTTTATAGGTAGAGACCTTCACATTACCTTATAGGTGCCATCCTGAAATTTTGAATCTACTTTGTTCTTTTAGTTAACATAATCTCTCTAGATTAGGTCTAAAAATGAATTACCATATACCAGATTCGGCTCTGTAGTGAACTGGCCAAGGGGACAGTGTAAGTGTGTAGCTTAATCCCAGTTTTATACAACTTGGATTACAATTGACATACAGTCATGAGCCACATAATGATGTTTCGGTTAACAACGAGCTGTATATATGATGGTGGTCCCATAAGATTATAATGGAGCTGAAATATTCTTATTGCGTAGTGAAGTCATAGCCATCATAACATTGTAGCACAATGCACTACTGGTGTATTTGTGGTGATGCTGCTGTAAACAAACCTATTGTGCTGCTAGTTGTATAAAAGTCTAGCCCATACAATTATATAATACTTGATCATGATAACAACTCTGTTACTGGCTTATGTATTTACTATACTATAATTTTAATCATTGTAGAGGGTAGTTTTTCTACTGAAACAACAACAAAAGTTAGTAGTAAAACAGCCTTAGGCAGGTCCTTCTGTAGGTGTTCCAGAAGAAGGCATCGTTATGATAGGAAATGACAGCTCCATGCATGTTATTGCCCCTGAAGACCTTCCAATGGGATAAGATATGGAGGTAGAAGGCAGTGATATTGATGATCCAGACCCTGTGTAGATCTAGGCTAATTTGTGTGTTTGTGTCTTAGTTTTTAAGGAAAACATTTAAAAAAGAAAATGATTTTTTAAAATAGAAAACGATTTATAATGTTTTATAGAAAAGTATTTCTCTACAGCTATATTTTTTTAAAGCTGTGCTATTACAAGAGTCAAAAATTTAAGATTTTAAAAGGTATAAAATTACACAGTAAGCTAAGCTTAATGTATTACTATTATTTTAAAATTATTTTTTAGAGACAGGAGCACTCTGTCTCCCAGGATAAAGTGTAGTGGTGTATTTATAGCTTACTGCATCCTTGAACTCCTGGCCTCAAGAGATCCCCTTGCCTCAGTGTCCTGAGTAGCTAGGACTATAGGCATGCACCACCAGGCCTGGCTAATTTTAATACATTTTTAATTAAAATTAAACATAGACTACATTGCCCAGGCTGGTCTCAAATTCCTGGCCTTGAATGATCATCCTGCCTCAGCTTCCCAAAGTTTCCAGATTACATGCATTAGCCACCATGTCCAGCCTAATTTATTATTGAAGAAAAATTAACAAAAATTTTTTTGTAGCCCAAATGTACAATGCTTATAAAGTCTACAGTAGTGCAGGGCTGTCCTAGGCCTTTGCATTCACTCACCAGTCACTGACTCCCCTAGAGCAACTTCCAAAACTGTAAGCTCCATTCATGGAGCTTGTACACGCTGTACAGAGGTACCATTTTAAATCTTTTATACCAGATTTTTACTGTATCTTTTCTATGTTTAGATAGGTTAGATATGTTTAAATATGCAAATACTTATTATTGTGTCACAGTTGCTTACAGTATTCAGTACAGTCACATGTTGTACAGGTGTGTAGCCTAGGAGCAATAGACTATACCATATAGCCTAGGTGTGTAGTAGGCTATACTATCTAGGTTTGTGGAAGTACAGTTCACATGATGGCTAAATTGCCAAAGTTATGCATAGCTATAATTAATTATTTTATTTTCTCGTTTAACCATGTGATAGTGGCCATTCAGCTTTAATATAAGTACTGAAAAAATGTAGTTTTAACATATTTATTTCAAAAATATGTTTTCTGGCTAGGTGCAGTGGCTCACGCCTGTAATACTGACACTTTGGGAGGCCAAGGTGGGCAGATCACTTGAGGTCAGGAGTTTGAGACCAGCCTGGCCAAGATGGCAAAACCCTGTCTCTACTAAAAATACAAAAAGTAGCCCGGCATGGTGATGGGCACCTGTAATTCCAGTTACTTGGGAGGCTGAGGCATGAGAATCGCTTGAACCTCAAAGGTGAAGGTGGCGGGGAGCCGAGATTGTGCCATTGCATTCTTACTGTTTTTTCAAAACAGTAAGACTCTGTTTCAAAATTAAAAAATAAAAATTAAAAATTAAAAATATACTTTCTGCATAAAACCAGTATTTTAAATGGTATTAATATTTATGAGCTATCATGTAGAAGATATATGAATATGAGTGAACAATATAGATGGTAATTAATGATTAAGGCCCTACTACCTTTGAACATATTTTGTATTTTACCCTTGATCTTCTTGTTTTCAATCAATTCATCTTTTTTCTTTTTGAGTATGTCCATTGTACTCTGTGATCACTCACATTTGTGGGATGACATGTTAACTTATCTTTTAATGTATTTCTCTGAATAACTGCATCTTTGAGATTTGTGGTAGTAGGAAGCATAAAGGAACAACTCTTAGTTATCATTATTTTATTGATGTTCCAAGAGTTCCTTTAGTAATCTTCATGTGAAGTTGTGGGGTTTAGTAATTACGTATCATTGTGTTAGGAAAACATGCCTTGCTTAATTATTGAATCAAATATTCTTTAGGAAAAGGTGTTTTAAAGATGTATGGGCCATATATTTTGCACCAATATAATCACTTACTGTGTTATTTAAGCAAATAAGCTAGTTTAAATAAGCTTATAATGAGTTTTTAATTTATAGAGAAATGAATCCGTAGGGCAAAGAAAGGTGCAGAGTCTTTGAACAATTTGCCTTGTATAATAATGGAAGATTCACATGAGTAAAATCCCTACTGAACTAGCTTTTGTTGGACTAAAGAATGCAATTATATTAAAAATTAATACTTCAGTGTAATACAAATCCAATGCTGCCTGAATTATTATGTGCCAAATTAGGTTGCTGTAAACAATAACAAAATGGGTGATTGTGTAAATGAAAGCGCAGAGTTATTTAAACTTGCAATAGCATGTTTAATGAGATGCAGCGAAAGCAGAAAATGTTTAATTTAGTAACAAGTGAACTGAATCAGTCTGTCCTATAGAATGATAGGCTTTTGGACTAATTTTCAGTTAAAACACAGTGATTGAATAACACCCATATTAATATATACTATGGACTATTTCATGTTATTCATTTTGAGTAAGATAGCTCTTTTAGTATGACAGAATTATTATGAGTACTGTGGGAAACACTGCCAATGGAGTTAAGTCTTTGTTTGATTTTTCCCTTATAGAATCTGAGAAAACTTGTTGTTATCTTCTGGTTAGATTATATTAGGGTCATAATCTGATAAATGTCTTCAGAGAAAAACATGCTTTAGCATTTGGCTGGAATATAATTGTGTAAGTCTAGTCTACTTGTATCTGTTGTAGGTAGCGTAAGATGCTTACTTAGAATAACGATGAACTTAACATCTTTAGACAGATCTCTGGAGTTCTTGATCTACCCAGATATTATTTAGTCAAGTACCTGAAACTGCTTCTTGTCTTTGTGTTTTTTGTCTTTCAGAATCAATACAATTCAGGTATTTTGAAAAAAATTTTTTTTCTCAGAGGGTGTGAATTCACAGTATGTGATAATTTAATGTGGCAATTCAAGGCAGAGAGTTAAATTATTGAAGAGCCACCTTGATTCCCTTTAGCGGTACTCTATCTTATGATTATCCTGTGATACAAAAAAACCCTTTTACTCGATTTGAAAGAACTTTTCTCCCTAGGCACCATGGTCCTTTATGAACAATGGACATATAGTGAAAATCTGTGGTGAGAATGAAAAGCTGCAAGCATCTTTTAACAATGAAACTGCTTATTTGTAAATGTGGAGTACAGTTTACTGTCTTAATCCTTTGTCAACGAGACATTTCACTGACATATTCTATTCATTTGGAGTTCGTTTCCAAACAGAATTGGAAGAAGAAAATAGCATGTGTTATCTTACACAGTGAACGACGGTTATCAAAGTGGTATATGTAAAAATAATGAATATTAGATTCAAACATAATTTTTCATTGTTCATATGTATATCAGTTGCAGATCTGGAGCTGGAAATCTGTTTGGTTTAAAGCAAAACAAAATTTAACTTTTATGTATGCCATTTTGTAACTGTGTAACTTTGGTAAATAAATGTTTTTGCATGAATAAACCTAATTAGCATAGTACTTTAAAACAAGGAAAAAGAACAGATCATTTTTTAAAAAATGGGTTTGCTAGAATACTATCTAAAGCAACTAATCTTTTGTTTTAAATAAAAATACTTCCCAAAGAAATACTATACAATGTATAATAAATTTCTGTGCTTCATTTTAATTTTTTGAGAGATAATTATGATTTATTCTTTGGAATAAACAGCTCATTGAATATCTTTGAAAAGTTTTTTAAAAAAGCATTTATTGTTTCCAGAAACATTCCTTGGTAATTATGGCTTTGAACAATAGAATACAGATAAAATTAGTATGTGGGAGTTATTATCTGTTTAGAAGCATTGTACAGGTAGATAACTTTTCTTGGGCAGAATTCTAAAGCTTTTGGTTTGGACAATAATTATTAAAGGACACTGTCTGCACTTTGAGTGTTCCAAGAATGCTTGTGTTAACCAAAGCATGAGATTTGGAAAGAGTAGACCTCAGTTCAAGTCCGGCTCATCTGTCCCTAGCTCTTTTATGTTTCAGATCCTGGATGGCTCACTCATCTTTCCCGAACTTCATTTTCCTCTTCTTTAAACTTGTGACGTAATCTGTAACTTACAGGGTTTTATTAGGGAAAAATGATAGATGCATATGAAAGTTTAAAATTATATACAATAATTATATTCTATTTAGTTCTCTTATTATAGTATATAATTATCAAAAACTTTCACTTATTATTAGGAGGAGCTTCTCTGTAAAAAAAATTCTATAATGAATCATTTCAAGTGGAGCTTTTTTTTTTTTTTTTTTTTTTGGGAAATGGATACTATCATCCTCCTTTCTCTTACTACCTCTCCCACCGTTCTGTTTCGCTCGTTTTATACTGTGAAATGTTCAAATTGCTGTCAGTGTTGTGCTTGTGATATATTTGAGAATGCATTCTATCCTCATGGAAAATATGGCATTCAATTTGCAATTGAGGTTTTTTAGTTTTCTTTAATTAGGATATTTGCAGTCATTCATAGACGAGATGTCTCCAAGGATTGGTGCCCAGTTTGATTGGTGTGGGAAGATGTGCTGTAAAATATGTATCGATGGTGGTTGTTACAACAGTGGGATTGGGTTGGAGGTAGAATTGCTGTTTAATTGGCAGTTTCATTGGTACCGAAAACCTTTATGTATTAGTGTACATTATAGATTAAAAATGTAAAGTAGTTATATTTGGGCATAGGATCATGGATAATTAAAATTTTTCTGCATTATGTTAATTACATTTGAGAGTCACATATATGTTTGCTATGCAAAAATTAATGTTGATAAGGAGCTGAAGATTTTTCCTGGAAACAATTTACAATTGACCCTTAAACAACACAGATTGGAACTGCACAATTATATGTGGCTCTGTTTTCAACCAGACGTGGATTTGAGGGATATAAAACTTGTATTATAGAGGGCTGACTTTTTTTATATGAGGGTTCTGCAGGATGAATCTGGGACTTATGCTGTGCAGATTTAGTTATATGTGGGTAGTCCTGGAACCAGCCCTCATGTATACAGAGGGACAACTATACACCCTCGATAAGCATGTAACTTGATTTTTTTCTTTTTACTTATAAATGTTAATACATTGGATTCATTAATTACCCAATAAATTAGGTATTAGATATTCTGACAGTCTGCCCTAGATTTAAAACAGCACTTTGGGTACAATATTAGGTAGTGAAATATCCTATTTCAGAGAGTTTTCATCCATGAAATAGCATTTTTGTGTTCATTTCTGTTTACCAGATGAGAGATTGATAGATGAAAACAAAAATGTTCCATATTTGTTATGGCTCATATTTGTAAACTTTCCCCTTTGCAGATTTGCATATATTCAGAGACTTTTAGGATCATTCCAGAGTGCTTAGGACCATTCATTTTACTTTGAGATCAGTAAAACAAAAGAAAACAAAAGACAAGAAACAGATTTCTACTTAAATGAGAACTAGTTAATTCGCTTTTCTCTATCATTCATAGCCACTAAAGAAGAGTTTTTAAAGCCTTTTTCTCTCAGAAATCTCATTCAGTGAGGGTGTTTTGGGGGAAAAATGCTTAGTTCAAATAAGAGGTAACTTGATGCACAAATTTTATATCTTAGGGGATAGGTTTTAAATGGACTTGCAATCTGTGGGTTAGATAATTTTCACAAATATTTTGTTTGGCACTTCAGTGCTTTGAAAAAGCACATTGATAAAGTTATTGTTATTGAACAATCAATATATTTCACCTAAGAATTTTGATTTCTGGATTTGTTTAAGTGTAGATCATTCCATACTGCCCTCACATCTCTCTTTGGCAGTGGTTTTCTGGGGCTCTTCACTTACTTTTATTACTTGCCTGGTTTTTTGTAAGCGTTTGACTTTGGCCTAAATAATTTCTGACTTTAGATCAAGTTCTGTGTGGCAGACTTTGAGAGCCTTAACACATATTGATACATATTTTGTGATTCTTTGGTAACAAATCTTGACCTCAATTAGTTTGCATGCTCTTTTTGCAACACACACTTTATACTCTCCTGATTAAAGCCCTTAGAGGAATTTCCTCCTTAGACCCTTGATGTTGCTTTTCATGACCTTAACCTTGCCTTTCTCTCAAGACTTTTATTTTCTGACAGTCTTCACAGCCAAACAGAATCATATGCAGCTTCCTTTCACCTCTGAGCCTTGCATGTCATGTTACCTGATATTCCTTCCCACCTTGCTTCATCTGGTTTACACACCCTCTGCCTCTTCCCTGACAGCCCTCCCTAACGCTCACTCTTCCTCTGAGGCAGGCGCATCTCCCCTGAATGTCAGCTCCTTGAGGCCTGCTGGCTATTATCTTTTGCTCTGCTGTACACCTAATGCTGCATATGTGAGTATTCACTCAGTAAGTAGCCATTATAGACATTTTTTATGTGCATCACTGATATTTTATAAGTATCTGCTAACACTGAATTTTTAGGTGGTATGTATTTGGGGAAATGTTTAATTTTAGTGGAGGAATGACAGATGTTCTCCCCCTTAAATACTCCAGGTGAGACCTTTATTGTGTTAAATTTTATTGGATTACAATAAGTCTCTTCTCTTCCATATCCCATTTCTCACCATATTTTATACTTATGATAAAATTGGAAACATTTGTAGAAATTAGAGGAAGCCCAGGAGATATTGCTAAAATCTGTAAACATTTTATAACTCTCATCATACCATTTTTACTTTTAAAAAAGTAATTTTATGTAGACACAAACAGAATCTTAGTTCTCACACATCACATTGCTCTTATAAATGACATTGTCAGTTTTGGAACGATGTAACTTTTAAATGTAACGTTGAGTAAAACCCTAAGGTTTTAGAATATGCAATAGAAAATATCATTTTCTAATGCTTGGGTCTTGAAAATCAAGTTCATGCATCTGAAACAATATCAAAAGATATGTTTGAATAATTAATTGCATATTATGCCAATGTTACTAATCTTAAATAGACTCTTCACAAATTCTCAAAAATAGAATTTTAATTTAAATGCTCAAAGACCCCAATTAAGTGTTGGCTTCAAACCTAATGCAGTCTTGGAGTCACATATTATTCATCAGAGGCTGGTATTCTTTTTCTCCTCTGCTTCCTATTCCAGATTATTCCTTGTCACATTTCCTTTTTCCAATGGCTATGTCCACTAGGCTTTCTTTTCTCCAATCATATGACAGTTATTTAAATTATACTTATGACAATATTTAGGGTACTTGTTGATCTGCCATAATAATTTGTATCTGTTGAATCAGTTTTCCAGGTCTCATTTTATACTGCCTAATTCAGAACTTTTTCCATTGGCATATTTCTAATAGATTGCTCCAATACACACATAAACATTTGTGGGGGTGCTTGCATGTGTGTGCATACATACACACACTTTGAGTTTGTTTCCACTTGCTGGTTGATGATGCCTACATTTCATGCATACCATCAGCAGAATACTCTGTACATCATTTGAAATTACTCCTAAGGGAAAGTATCCTACATGTGAACTTTGAAAAGAACTTTTTTTTTTTTTAATGCTCCCGAATGACCTATTTTGAGAAGGGATGATTTGGTAAGATTTAGAGAAAAGCTTTTTTCTTACTTAAAGCAAAATCTGTTTCTTATTTTCAGTTCACGTAAATTTTTTGAGATATGAGAATGTTTTTTTGGAAGGGAGTTTATTAGGTAAGCCTTCAGACATGTTTAATATTAAGGAATAAAACTCATGAAGATAGAAGTGACACAATGATGTTACAATTTTTTTCCCTCAACTTTTATTTTTAGTTCTGGGGGCTGTGCAGGTTGGTTATATAGGTAAATGTGTTCCATGATGGTTTGCTGCACAGATCAACCCATCACCCAGGTATTAGGCCCAGCATCCGTTAGCTATTCTTCTGATGCTCTCCCTCCCCCTTCTCTACCAACAGGCCCCAGTGTGTGTTGTTCCCCTCCCTGTTTTCATGTGTTCTCATCGTTCAGCTCCCATTATAAGTGAGAACATGTGGTGTTTGGTTTTGTGTTCCTGCATTAGTTTGCTAAGGATATCTGCTTCTAGCTCTATCCATGTCCCTGAAAAGGAAATGATCTTTTCCTTTTTTATGGCTGTATAGTATTCCATGTACCACTTTTTCTTCATCCAGTCTGTCACTGATGGGCATTTGGGGTGATTCCATGTTTTTGCTGTTGTGAATAGTGCTGCAATGAACATGTGTGTGCATGTATCTTTATAATAGAATGATTTATAATCCTTTAGGTATATACTCAGTAATGAGATTGCTGGGCCAATTGGTATATCTGCTTCTAGGTCTTTGAGGAATTGCCACACTGTCTTTCATAGTGGTTGAACTAATTTGCACTCCCATAAACAGTATAAAAGTGTTCCCTTTTCTCTGAAAACTCGCCAGCATTTGTGTGTTCTTGATTTTTTAATAATCACCATTCTGACTGGAGTGAGATGGTATCTCATTGTGATTTTAATTTGCATTTCTCTAATGATCAGTGATGTTGAGCTTTTTCATATGTTTGTTGGGTGCATGAGTGTCTTCTTTTGAGAAGTGTTTGTTCATGTCCTTTACTCATTTTTTAATTTTTTTTTCTTGTAAATTTGTTTAAGTCCCTTATAGACTCTGGATATTAGATCTTCGTCAGATGGATAGATTGCAGAAATATTCTCTCATTCTGTAGGTTTTCTGTTCAGTCTGATAATAGTTTCTTTTGCTATGCAGCAGCTCTGTAGATTAATTAGATCCCATTTGTCAATTTATGCTTTAGTTGCTGTGGCCTTTGGTGTTTTTGTCATGAAATCTTTGCCTTTGCGTATGTCCTGAGTGGTAATAGCCTAGATTTTCTTCTAGAGTTTTTATAGTTTTTGGTTTTACATTTAAGTCTTTAATCCATCTTGAGTTATTTTTGCATATAGTATAAGGAAGGGATCCAGTTTCAACTTTCTGCATATGGCTAGCTAGTTTTCCCAGCACCATTTATTAAATAGGGAATCCTTTCCATGTTGCTTGTTTTTTTCAGGTTTGTAAAAAATCAAGTGGTTGTAGATATGCAGTCATATTAGTTCTCTATTCTGTTCCATTGGTCTATGTGTCTGTTTTTGTACCAGTACCATGCTGTTTTGGTTACTGTAGCCTGTGTAGTTTGAAGTCAGATAGTGTGAGGCCTCCAGCATTTATCTTTTTGCTTAGAATTGTTGTGGCTACTCAGGCTCTTTTTGGATTTTATATGAATTTTAAAATAGTTTCTTCTGTCTGTGAAGAATGTCAGTGGTAGTTTAATAGGATCAGCATTGAATCTATAAATTACTTTGGGCAGTATGACCATTTTCATGATATTGATTCTTCTTATCCATGAGTATGGAATGTTTTTCCATTTGTTTGTGTCCTTTGATTTCTTGCAACAGTGGTTTGTAGTTCTTGAAGAGGTCCTTCACTTTTCTTGTCAGCTGTATTCCCTAGGTATTCTGTTCTCTTTGTAGCAATTGTGAATGGGAGTTCATTTGTAATTCGCCTCTCTGCTTTCCTGTTGTTGGTATATAGTAATGTTAGCGATTTTTGCCATTGATTTTGTATCCTGAGACTTTGCTGAAGTTGCTTATCAGCTTAAGGAGCTTTTGGGCTGAGATGATGGGGTTTTCTAGATGTAAAATCATGTCATCTGCAAACAAAGATAATTTGACTTCTTCTCTTCCTGTTTGAATATCCTTTATTTCTTTTTGTAGCCTGATTTTCCTGGCCAGAAGTTCCAATACTATGCTAAATAGGGGTGGTAAAAGAGGGCATCCTTGTCTTGTTTTCAAAGGGAATGCTTCTAGCTTTTGTCTATTCAGTGTGATATTGACCGTGAGTTTGTCATATATGGCTCTTATTATTTTCAGGTATGTTCCTTCAGTACGTAGTTTATTGAGAGTTTTTAACATGAAAGGATGTTGAATTTTATCAAAGGCCTTTTCTGGGTCTATTGATATATATGTATATTTATATATGTATATATATGTATATATATATACATATATTTGTATGTGTATATATACACATGTATATGTAGGTATATATCAAAGGCCTTTTCTGGGTCTATTGGTGTGTGTGTGTGTGTGTGTGTGTGTGTGTATTTACATATATATGTAATATATATATTTATTTTATATACATATATATATGTATTACATATATATGTATATAAAACACATGAAGGACTGGAAAACCTATTGTTTTGGAAATTACTAGTCCATGCAAGAATATAAAACTTTAACAACTTGGAAATTTACTAGAACTGTGTGCATTTCTGTCAACATGCCTCAGTTATATCATTGCTTTTAATTCTATAAGAATTTTAGATGGAGAATTAGTATTTATAGAGACCCCTTTTAGCATAATAAATATTTTACAATTCAATTTATAATAAATAAATATTTCACATTCAGAATGCGTGTCTCGGGAATGATTGAATGGCTAGTGACCAAGGCAGTGTCATGCCATACATTTTAAAATTCCCGTTGTTTCTTCTCAAAACAACTATTATTTAGTTGTTATAAAAAGAATAAGAATTATTTTTTGGAACAATATTCTTCACCTTCAGACATGTGGTTCACGAGAAAAGTGCACAAAAAGACATTTATGATATGACAGAAAAAAATATTTTAAGGTCTCCTGTTTCTTCCCTGGTAAAATAGAACTTAGTAAATGTAACAAATTAAGAAATACCAGTTAGAGAACATAGGACAATAGATTGTTTCCAAATGGAGTCATTATGAAAAAAAATAGTATGTCAGAGTCCAAAATGTTAATTAGTTGAGGAATATTTATAAATTTATTTCTACAGACAAATTCTAGCTTGTTCCTCTTTTTAGCCTCCAAGAATTTCTCTTTTTTAATCATTATCATGATCTAGTTGTGCCACTGGCTTTGGTTGAATTGGAGGAGTATTTAGAGTGGTCATCTGAGATGTCCAGCATTCAGTGATGCACAAGGCCTTCAGAATGAAGAAGGATTGTAATAAAGCTCCCAGCAAGCTCATTTGTGTGCTGTGAATAGCACACTAGTTGAAATATGGCAAAAAGCACATGGGTGGTTCAGGTCAATAAATTGTATTTTGTAGCTCACTGGATTTTTTCCCTCTCTAAAAACTGCTTTCCCACTGTTCCTTTAACTGGGCCCCTGGATTGTGAAGTGTTGTGAAGTAGTTCTCTTTTGTGCTCTGGAGTTGGAGCTATGAAAGGCAGATTCATTTATTGTTCAGTTGAATCAGAATGACTGCAATTCCACAAACAAATTAGACTTCAGTTAGGAGTGCTTTGTCATAAATAATCTTGGAAGAGATTGGATTTTCTCCTAGCTGATATACTTCTGCTGTACATTAAAATCAGCATCTAAAAGGAACTGATTTATTACTGAACTGACTGATCACTGAGCAACATACACCTGTCCTTGTTCTGCTTTAGTTTTGCTATCTCTATTTTCCTAAAGCATATTCAGAAAAAGTTTATGGTAAGGGGAAGTAATATTCTGTTTTCTGAATTATTGTTTTCATTTTAGTCTTCATTAAAAAAAAATCACTTCTATGATGCAAAACTCTCTCAGTGAATAATTCTTCATGATCTAGAAAGAAAACCTGTTTCACAGATTGGTTAAAGGCATTTTCCATGGTTGGGTCAGGTGAATCATATTTTTCACATATAATGTTAGACATTTTAAACTTTAACAACATGTTTTTGCTAGAGGCTGAAAATACTGTAGCGATACCTGGAAATACCTTTTGTCATTGACTATAAAAAATATTTTTCCCACTAAAGTGTATTTACTTCATTTTGTTTCCGGTTAACTCAGTTCTATAAATCATCCGGAGACACAGGAAATCTGGTAATTTCTTCCTTGGTGGAAAAGTATATATAGCACACTTTATACTTATGTAATATGTGTATACACTTTATACTTATGTTTAAAAGTTAAAGCACAACATACATTTGGCTAGACCTTTGGTACTTAACTACAAATGCCAGAACAAGTTGCATTTTGCTTTCTTGAGTGAAACAATTCTATGTGGTCAGTTACATTGTATCAGTAAGAATAATTTGACGCATAGGGCTCTTCTTGCCAAGTAGGCTAGATTGGCATTAACTTTGTTAAGCATTTTTTTGGTCTTGTTTTTGTAAGCTCTAGCGCCATAATTTGCATCTATCTTTGTCTAGTTCCAAAGCCTATGTATTTTCATCTCTGCCTGTTACTTTTTGTTGTATAAGAATAAAATTTGTACAAAGCAAATCATGCTTTATATTCAATACATGGTAGAAGACAGTGGTGAATGTATTTTTAAAGTGACCTTTTTTGTGTGTGAAGATCGATTACAACTTCAAATTATTTTATGTTATATATTCCTCAAATGAGTCACACCCTTAGTGACTTGGAGTGTATTTACAGATGCTTTAGATATATATAATCTTATTGATAATATTCAGAAGCATATTAATAGTTTTTTGAAATTAAGATTCAAATGTAAATTAAATATTTGCACAATTCAAACATAATACAATATTTACCATTCAAACAGTTACTTAAGTTACTGTTGTCTTAAAGGTTTTCCAAGAAGCATACAGTCATGACAGTGTAGCATTTACATGTGTTCTGAGTGCTCATTTATTATAACTGTACCACATGTAGTTTTGGATGCTCTGTGGTTTGCATTTTAAAAGCGCTTGGTGTTTATAGCACCTCTCTCTAAGACATGGCCTGTCTAGGTCTGATGTCTAATGTGATGCTAAAAAAATCACATTAACTGTGACTTCAGTATGGGGGTTGGAATAAGAATGAAAATGTTTAATTTTTCTGACATCAGACTAGTATGCTTCAGGAAGGAATTTAGCAAAGGTGATGGGACAGACTACCAATATAAATTAGGTCAATAGCCTAGACATACAAGTACTAGCCTTTATATGATACTTGACAGCAGCATAAATCTGTTAAAAGAAAATGGAACTGTCCCTGTCATGAAATAATGGGATTGTCATAGATACAACACATGGTACACTTTTTCCTTTTAATTACCATAAGAGAACAAAATCAGTTTTTGCAGCTGGTTCTTCTTCGTTTTATTTGCCTTGACTACATCTCACACCTAAGGGGTTTGAAACATGACAGACAACAGGTGTGAATATGTATCTAATAATTGACTGCAGTTTCTGTTCTTCCTTTAAAAATTGACTATGTTGTAAACATCTGTAAAACTAATAAAGACAGCCTTTTTGTCTAATGTGTAAAATGCTTTCTAAGCCATGGTTAGATTATATGTCTGAATCAAACTTAAATAAGTCAAGTTATTATATCACTCTTCCTAGAAGAACAGAGTTTAAAGGAATTATGAGTTTCAGTCAGTTTAAGTGCAGCTGGCAAGCAGCCATTCATTATATCCTCCTGTGACATTGATTTTTGACTAGAATAAATGGAAACATAGCAGTAGCTATACATCCTTAAGGAAACATTCTATATTATTGATGTACTTTGTTTCCTTAAGAGCTACTACCAAAACTTTATTCAAATTGAATTTTGATTGTACTAATGAGGAAATCTATTGCAGTGTCAAAACAACCATTATTGTGAAAATAAGATGGTAATGCCAAATTATTACCTTAACATCTATTTCTACCACTATTCCTTAAGGACAAAAGGTGTTTCATTATACCTTTAAAGCACTTTTAAAACAAGACCTTTGAAAGAAAAATAACAGGAATTACAAAATACCACTTAATTACATTTAGCAAGAACACTTAGGCTTGCTCATTGTACAGATTAAATAAACTATTGAAACAAAATCAGTTCATTTGGCTCATTTTTCCTCCTACATTTTATCCAGTGATTACTGCTCTCATCTTTTTGCCAAATTGATGGGAGTTGGCAGTAAAACACAAGCAGTTAAAAATGTGGGAGAAGATTAAGTTTTCTGAATTGCACAAATGATCATCAGAGATAAAGAGATTACAAAGAGTTGGCCTTATCAGGTTGATATTCTGCATAATGAGTTTGTCTGTTTTCTATCATAGTCAACTAGACCTAAATTAAGAACCCTTGCCTTAAGAGAGTGTCATTTTTGTTTTCCAAATTTTGGTAAATATGATAGCTCCAACCAAGGAGGTGTTCATAATTATTGTACATTTTATCTTTGTCTTGTCATTAAATGTGAGACCATTAAATTCAAATTTTATTCCAAGTTTGTGAAAATGAACAGTAGTTTGTTGTTAATTAGTATAAATAGGCTTTATTGAAATTCGTGCCTAGGAGATTGAATGCTGGCTTTTGAGGCCTGATCATAAAGAATATTACATGTGACATTTGTTAAGGAAAATAAATGAAGGAGGTGATTTAGAGAAAGTAAGTAGTATTTACTCATAGCTATAGTTTGGATGACAAATTACCTATAGGTCAATGTTGAGCATGATGTGGATTTGAACTAGACATTCAAATTGGCAGAGACCTGGAATTAATACTGATTTACGTAGGAGAAAGATGGTCTGTTACAACAAAAACAATGGTCCATTCATAGCGGGACATAGATATTGGAAAGACTGCTGTTACTCTGGGAATGTTGAAGATAAGCCTCACTAACCCTATTCAGGTAGGTGGAGGGCATCTTTATCTTCTTTACTGTCCTTCTCAACACCAATAGTGGAAGCTACTATTACTGCGATTATGGCAAGAACATTACACACTTTATTATTTAATTTTTAGTATCATTCTGAAAGGCAGTTGTTGTTATGCCTGTTTTACAGTTGTGAAAATTAGGGTTTAGAGGATCTTATTCAAGGTTAGACAACTACTAAGTGGCAAAATTGAACTCAGGCTACTCAAGCTAGGTCTGTCTGATTGCAAAACTTTTGCACAAACTATTCCAAATTATCAAAAAATATTGGAACTGTTTTTTCTATGTAACAAGTCTATGCTAGGTCAGCTTCCACCACAGCTTATGTCATAACAGCTATCCTCATGAGTGATTATTTTACCTTCTGAGGGGTCTTTGTCACTCTAAAACCTTTTTTGTTTTCATTATTTGTGACGGGGTCTTAAAAGAGAGACAGTAGCTGGAATTATATTAGAATGACCCTGGAATCTAATCCTTCCTTTAATAAAAAATTCATTTCTGTAACCTTGTATTTGATGCTTTTCTAACTCTCCAATCTTCCTGGCTTTTATTATATTAAAAGCCAGGTGTTAGTGAGTGCTTGCTACACATAAGTCTTTGATACATGCTATTGTCAATTAAACCTCACAATATATGTAGTAATAATTATTATTGTCTTAATTTTACAGATAGGTTCAAGTAACTTGCTCAAAGTCAAACATAAACTAACTAGTGGAGCCAAGATTTGAAGCCTTACAGGTTTCATAGGCTGAATCCTTGGCTTTTCAGCTCTTCTGCCCTGTACTACATCATCTATTTCCAGACTTCCAGCCTGTCTTCTTCCTCATGGTACAGGAATTGTTTTCTAATTACTCTGAACTTTATGTATCCTCCCTTGGTCTTATGTTTCCATAAGCAATACTAATGCAGCCCCAGAAATTACAGCTTGACATTCCAGACTGGCCTTAGTGTTTGAGAATAGGATATAAGACAACTCAGCTTTGGAGTGTATCTTCCTCACATGAGGGCTTTACTTCTAAGCAAAATAACATTAAACTTAATAAAATAATAGCCAACTTAGTGCCAAATACTATGTTAGGTGCTCTTTGTGCATTCTTTTATTATTACAACTCCTTTATTGGATAAGTACCGTTATCACCATCTTATATATCAGGAAAGTAAAGCTTAAGGAGCACAAGTAATTGGCAGAGGTGTTATCTATCTTCAAGGCTATTTTACTTTAGAACTCATGAGCTAAGGTGACTGATCTTATTGCATTATTCTCTGAATAAAGCCTGTAGATCTTAAACAGCAGATTGGACTAATTGAATCCTCTGAGTGATGGTCGAAATTACCCTAAAGGTTTTTCTTTAAGAAACAAATTATATATATTTACAAGATGTAATTTCTATGCTTATAGGTAAACATTATAGTAATATTAATGCTTTAAGTTATTTTTGCTTAATTTCTTCTATTTTATAGTTTTGAAATTTGCCTAAATATGTGGTTATTAAAATTAATGTTAACATTAATTAACCATTAATATTAACAAGATAATATATAGTTTATCTTAATTATGTTAAATGTTGCCAAAGTCAAAGCTTTTTTAAAGAAACAAATTATAAAATAGTTATTATTTACCTTATTTCAGATGAAGGTCAAATACATGTGAATACAATGTGCTAGTTTGTAATCTTCCAGTAAATCAAAACAAATAAAAATAGGCTATTTTTACTGGTGTTGGTGAATTCTTTATTCTCCTAATTGAAGATTCTTTGGTCTATACATGAGTCTAAACTGCTTCTAGGAGAATGTTATAAATTTACTGGCAAAAATTCTATATGCTGACTTTTTTTAAAGTTCATAAGAATGATAATTATGTTGAAGAATCATATGTAAATTTGTGTTACTTTTCTACACTTAAAATTGTGAAGAAAATATAGAAATATTAATACTTATTAATGTAGTCCACATTCATTGAACATTTCTTTTGTATTATGTGTGATATCAAGTCTCTGTGTGTGAAAGTAATTTTGTTTAATAGGGCTTTTATACTTGAGGACTCCTTTCCTGTTTTCCATTTTGAATTGTCTTAAGATTGAGATTGACTTCCTCGATGGTGCACTGAAGTTTGGCAGTGTTTTTTATAGAAAAAATTATTATGCTTGATAGTTGTATCATATGATATTCCTTGAGAAATTCTCAGAAGAGTGTTTCAGTTATTTTCAAATTGCCTACACTTATAGAGCTTTTTTATGAAGATTATAATACATATTTATTCATAGTTCTCTAACTTTATTTTACTTCAGTACTCAGTCATCATTTATTCATTCACTTTCAGTCAAAAACTGTTTACTAAGCCCCAAACATATGTGTTGTTCTTGGTAGATAAAATAATCATGAATATTTTCTCTCATGGGATTTGCACTGTGAAAGATAGATTAGACAAATAAACACACTAAATTGACAGCTTGTTTGAGGGGGGGAAAACCACAGTGTGTTGTGACAGAGGCAGCAACCTTCTTTAGAATGAGCAAGCAGAGGAGGCTTCATTGGAGAAGTAACATTAAGCTGAGATCCGCTGGGTGATTAGGAGTTATTTTTTCTTGTTAAAGATTTGAGAGAAGATCTAGGTAAATACCTGTAGGAGGGATAGAGCTTGCCTTTTTGGGAAAAATCAAAGAAGACCTGTGACAGTTAAGAGTGAAGGCTACAGTTGTACAAGATGGGGTTTTGATATTTTATGATTTGCATTTCACAAAAAGTATAATGTTTGTTAAGCACTCATGCATTAGTTATGTTAGCAGGAAATAGATGATGGTTTAAAATATCATAATAATTTACCTTCTGCATTTGAGAAAAGGTGACAGATCCATGTTTCACTTTGTTGTCAGTTATTAAGTACTTGCAAAGGCAGACAGGTTAAGTAATCTGATTGCTGATAGGACATCTGAAAAATTCTTGGTTTCAGTATTATAAAAGCTTTCTCTTTATTTGTATACACACACACAGACACACACACACTAGCTACTTATTTAGCTACATCATAGGGCTTCTGTACATTTTGTTGCCTTTGTCAGATGTCATCCCATTAATTTGTACCAATTCATTAGTTATCAATTCCAGCATTTCTTCTTCAAATAAGTTTTTCTTGATCCCTCTTCATCAGTAACCCTAAGCCAAAGACATGTACCTTTGTTACAAATATTCCCAGATCTGTGCTTCCTTTCTTTAGAGTGTATCTCTGTTAGTTAATTGCACACTTGTTACTGTTTGATTACTGTTTCTTGCTCTCATACACACTCAGTAAACTAAAAGCTTTATGAGAGCAGGTATCATGGTATTTTAAAATCTTCATAGCTTGGCACTGAGCCTGGGACCTGTATGGTAGTCAGTATTTGGTGGAAAAATATTTGGTGGAATGAATAAATAATATGTACCACCACCTCAGCCTAAAGTTTTCTGTCAGACACAGCTGACATTTTCCCATGTTTATTTTCTTTCAAGATAAACTACCGGTTTTGATTATTTAAAGTTTTTTTGAAATTACTTAAAAAACACTTTTATGAGCATAGCAACTATCTTAAAATTAGGAGTAAACTATTTAATCTTGTTGCACTTCTTTCTGCATTTCTTCCCTTTTGAATCTCTTTATTCCTCAAATTCCTGTGTGATCTAAGGTATAGAAGACCTTCCTGATGTTTGAATTGGTATTAGACCTCAGTAGATACTTGTGAAGTGAAGAAATGAATTATTTACAAGAAGCCGTTCTTCACATTAATTAAGTTGGCTGTAAGAATGATCCAGTGATGAAGAATACTGAGCACCAGCTTCCCCATTTCCACGATTAAAACAAATGCCCTAGACACACGTTTCTTTTTCTACGCCATCATAACAAATAAAGACCCTGTCACCCCAGCAACTCATTATTGTTTGTTTTCTATTTGGTGAAATCCAAAGAGATCTTCTGTGGTTGTAGTTGGGAATTTATTAAAGCTTACGAATCTCTGTTGTTCCATAAAACTGAAAATAAACCATATGCTAGCCCATACCACACTGTCCAGGGTCTTTTTTGGAATTACATTTAAGAGCTGAGAAAATGTAACACAGAGATTTTTACCAAAGCTTACATAATCTTCCGTTCTTTACACTTGGGCTTTTTCAGAGGATTTCTCCAGTGTAACATTCCCACATATTTAGGCAGAGTTTAGAATCATTTTCCATAGTAAGTGAAAAAATGATTCTAATTGAACTTTATCAAACGTTTGCCTCTGAAATGGAAAAGTTTGGTATGTACTAATAATATGAAGTATTTTAATATATACAATAATTTCTTTTCTCTTTTAGTCAAATGTCCTGGAAATTCTATACTAAATTGAATTTTATCCATTGTTGAGGTTACTCCCAATGATAAGTTAAGCACTTAAACCACACTATCAGCCCTAGAAATATGGAAGGTGATGGTGGGGATGAGAGTAGGGTGAGGTGGTGTGGCAACCTTTGGAACCACTTTAGCACATTCCAGAATACTTTTCCTATCAGAAACCAGGGATGATTTCCACCATAAGGAAAAGCAATTACCTTGGTTACCTGATTGTGATTTGTATACCTGAAACTGATAAAATAATTTCACATACTTTTATCGTGTATCATGATACAGATTGTATCAGTGGGTACACATATATCACTTAGTATCCTAAGTTTCTGTTTCATGG
Source organism: Cacajao melanocephalus (assembly GCA_963573385.1). Classification (NCBI taxonomy): domain Eukaryota; kingdom Metazoa; phylum Chordata; class Mammalia; order Primates; family Pitheciidae; genus Cacajao; species Cacajao melanocephalus. Next base: position 70,118 of record CAUYLG010020057.1, on the reverse strand, counting down.
TCAGGATAATACTCTCAGTATTAAATATTCTCAATATTTCCTTTCAATGGGAAATTGAGAGTTATTAAATCAATAGTTTTTAAAAAGGGTTTATAAAAATAATTATGAAGAATTAATTTGTGTTTCTATTAGATTATATCTGTCATCAGTGTGGAAAGAAGTTACTTTGTAATAAAGGCAACCGAGTAGAAGAACTGAATGTTTTATAAACTGTTAGTGTGTTGGTAAATTGTTGATATGAAAAAATCAGGGTTGTATATGACATTAATAATAGGTGGTTAAAAAAACTAGCAATTCTGAGGTTTCTGGTGGACACATGCACATGCAGTAGGATTACTAGTGCTAATTGATTTACCTCTTTGCATCATGTTTAGCTGTTACTTCTTGGTCATTTTTGAAAGGCATAACTTATTTTACCTTTGTTTTTACATATATCCACTGAATTTTTTTACAACATAGTAAAATGCCTTTCTTAAGAACAATATCTGTAGGATGTACTATATTTAAATGTAGTTCTTCCTTCTACAAATAACTATAGAATACGCATTTTTGACAAAGTTTCAGAGGTGTAAATGCTGTCATTGCCCAACAGAGGAAATTTCATACAGAATTCACCAAACTTTATGTACGATCAGTTTCTGACAGTGGATACTTCTGCACACCTGTTCCCCAGTCTTCTTGCACTTCTAACACACACTTGAGAGATGTGACCTGTGGGACTGTACTGGTCTTGGCCATCTGCTCTCAATAACTATCAGGAAGCTATCTTGGTTCTTGTGTGCTTAAAACTCAATGTTTCCTGGCTTTTGTGAGGTAGTTCCAGATTTGACACCTTCGATTTTTTTTTTTTAAATAAAAGTTTTTCTTTTTGAGTCTTGTTTTTTTTTTTTTTTAATGAGAACCTATTCATCTCCTGATACAAATTGATAGTAATAGACTTGACTTATCAAGTTAAGTACTCAATGCCAGACACATGTTGCATTCCAGCGTGTGTTCCAAGTGCTCCTGCCCCCACTTTGACAGACTTTCAGTTCTGTGGCTTTTATTTATATGCTGTTGTCCTGTGGTTAGTACATTTTCTTGAATATAGAGGAATAGAATTATTTTGTGTTTCAGAAATGTTTGTTTTAAACTTGAAGATTAAAAATATTTCAACAGCAGATAATCTCTTAATGAGGGGATTCCTCATCAGCCCGGCTGAAGTCAATCCTGACATTGTTTCTGATAGATTTCTGTGGCCTACAGCTAGGTTTCAATGGAATCAGTTCCGAAATCTACATGCTGTTGAAACCAAACTTGTCATATTAAGTTCTCTAACAAATACAACTAATGAGACAACAGATTAATAGTAGAAATGGTTTTTCAAATACCATTCCAAGGTATTGACTTACTTGAAATGTTATAAATACCACTCTGGATTAACTTTAAAATGGCTATGTGATGTATTTTCTTTTGTAGATGCCAGAATTCTAATAATTCTTTATTGATAAAATGTTAAATGAAGAAAGATGCTACATTTGACAAACATACTGAAAATTAGATGTTTATTGTGTGGTTGCAATATTAGGAGTTTTTTTTTTCTGGCTTATACAGTGTATGGTAGCAGCTTTATTAAGTGTTTCCACTCAATTTTTGTCTTTATAGGCTCTGAGTTTTGTAGATACATGTATTTCTTGGGATTCCTTTTTAACATTGTCCTTTGGGACTGGCAAAGGCAGTTTTAGATGCATCTGGTTTGTATGGAACTGCTTTCTGTGACTTGTGTTTCCTCTTGGGTTTTGTAAAAATAACTAGTCCTTATAGACTAAGCCTAAAAGAAAACAGGGAGATATCCTATAATATATTCTACTTCCGTCTTTCCTTACTGATTTCTGGGAACATGTATTGATTGGCCGAAGAAGTTGGGATCTCTTAAAGTAATAATTTGGGTAGCGAATGAAATGCAGAAAATAGAGGAGGTGATAAAGAAGTAATGGTAAGAAGGCAGAATAGTGTGAGAAGTGTGTGTGGGTCTAAATGGAACATGGTATGGCTATTTGCTAGATGAAGCCAGGTGGTAGTGTGTAGCAGGTGCAGCATTCTGTGCTACCAGTGCCAGAGAATGATGTCTGGAACCATTGAAAGCTCCTTACTCAGCTTCAACCCACCCCTTTTTATTCACCTGAACATTTTATGTGTGTTTATTCTTTCTCTTATCCATTACCTTCTTTCCTTATCTTGTTCCCTCCTATTTCATCAGGGATATGAATCTACCAATCACTTCCCCTTTTTACTGGCATTTCCAGTCTTGTCTTCTCCACTGATTATTATCTTGACCAATAAATTTGCTCATGTATTTTCTGTGTAGCTCTCCCCATTCTGTCCTATCACATTATTGCTATATTACTTCCATTTCTTTCTAGCCATTTTACTAAAAGATTGTTATGGTTATTGAAGACTCAAAGATATTGCACCTGGTAATGCCCTTTTTGGAGAAATGAATCAAAGATCATAATCAAAATTTGTTTTTTGTTGTTATTGTTGGTAGAGTTAAAACTTCTTATTTTACTTCATAATTAGCTATAATTATGTTGCTATAAAGTGAAATTTTACATTGTCTCCCCCATTACTATGGTAGTCAAATTGATCATCATGTAGAGAAAATCAAAGAGCACAATAATCAAGCAATAGAATGACCTGTTGCTAGCTGTCCGAGGTTTGATTCCCCAGAAGAAAACATTGGGATTGAGGATTTTATTGAAAATAATTTATTAAGAAAGTGAGAAACAGCTAGGCATGGTGGCTCATACCTGTAATTCTGGCACTTTGGGAGGCTGAGGAAGGAGGATCGCTCAAGCCTGGAAGTTCAAGACCAGCCTGGGCAACATATTAAGACCTTGTCTCTAAAAATAGAAAAGTAAAATAATAAAATATAAGATAAAATATACCTGGGCATGGTGGCACATGCCTGTAGTCCAAGCTACTCAGGAGGCCAAGGAGAGAGGATCTCTTGAGCTTGGGAGGTTAAGGCTGCAATGAGCTGTGATTCAGCCTGGGCAACAGAACAAGACACTGTCTCAAAAAAACAAAACAAGACAAAAAAGGGAGAAATCAATTAGGGAGTGACAGAATGGGGAAAAAAAGGGGATGGGGAAGAACGGGTATGATTTTAAAAAAAAAGTCTCTTCGAGAATAACTGTAGTCTAAACCTTCATGAGAGCTCTGGAGTATGAATTATTTGTCTGTTCAAACCCAAATTAAATGAGATGTTCTTCCATCCCTATCAGCCATTGCCTAAGGACCATAAAATTGGGCGAAGGGTACAGGAGAGAGATGCTTATCCCCAATTAGGGACAAAGTGACTTTAGTACCCTGAGGGCAGAGGAACACTTAACAGGTCTTATCTTTTTGAAACAAAATCACACTGAAACATGAGAGTCACAATATGTATTGTAATGTGCACAAGTCTTCTTAAGGAACCATGTGATGGAAATTGGATAATTTACTTTCCCCTACGTCACTCCACTTCACTTAACCTCTCCATTTTTTTTTTTTTTTTTTTGGCTATAGCTCACCATTTTGACTGGAAAAGGGAGGAGTACTTTATAGCGCTCTTGCTGGATAATTGCACATTCTTCTTTGATATTATATTGATATTGTACCAAAACTCCACAAGTAGTACTTTTCTACAGACTAGGTACAGTGTGGAATCTGATACCATATCAATGAACTTTTTGTATTTTCTGACTCTAAAATCTATTTGTTTATCTTGAACTTTGAATAAATCTTTTACCAATGCATGTATTGGTCATTTGGAAAATATTCATTCACTGGGTTATATACATCTTCCAAATATTTATGCATTTTATTATACAGTATAAACAAATCCCATTGTTAACATCACTACTGCTATCATCAGAAAAGTCATGATACTAGTAAGCTATTACAATGACAATATAAGGCTTTCATATAACTGTCGCAGTGACAGATATAAGTTTTTCAAACTTCTACTTTTTGCCTGGAAACTTCGTCATTGGTAATGAATACTGTCAGTTGTTTTCCTTGAAGTGACAGTTTAACTTTGTTCATCTTTGTGAAAATGTCCGCCAAAAATCCAAGTCTAAATAATAATAGTTTATCTCTCAGTTGTTGCTTTAAGTGAAAAGTGTTCGATGGAAAAAAGTGGCTAGTTCAGCTTGCAACTGAAACAACCACGAGTGCTGTTTCTTAAACAACCATTGTACTGTAATGTGCAGTGAGTGCTTTATGTTTATTTGCCATTTCACCACACAGAATAATACGCATTTAATTTGAGAGATTATGGAACTAAGAGTTTTACTACTTCATCAAAGACAGTCTTAAATAAGACAGACTTTGCTTGCTTTAATGACAATGCATGGCAGTGAAGAGTACAATGACTCAATAAAGTTGGGTGCCAAGGCTTTGATTTGTGCTAAGCTACCAGCAGTTCCCCCACCAGTGCTTTCATATAATCTGTGCAAATATTAACATATCAAAAAGGGAAAGTAATAATATCATTACGAAAATAATTTTGCCCTCATGAACTCCTGAAAAGTTCTCATGGATCTCAGGAGTCCATTGAGTTCACTTGAAGAGCCACTGCTTTAAAGAAAGCAGCAACACACAGTATTCTGCGTTTTCCTACCCTGTCACCAAGTATCTACCTTAGTCTTTGCATACAAATTGCAATTATCATTTAATTTACTCCTTGAGTCACTTTGGAAGATGGTATCTCAAACACCTTTCTTCAACTTACTTGGATACTTCTAGTTTTAACAGAGTTCCTCTCTAAAATGTCATTATCAGGTGTTTATGTTTTCATGGAAATTTTCCCGTGACAGATAGACTCACACATGTACAAACCATCATTTGCTGAGGCCATCAAGTTAATTTTCCTTAATCTATTTGTTTCAAAGAATTTTAGTATATTTATTTTACCAGTATACTTCTTAGTTTTGAAAGAGTCAGAAGAATGGCAATCCCACTTGCGGTTCTGAAATGCTTTTCAGTTCACAAAGTACTTCCACATGCATCATCTCTTTCAGCCATCACACCAATCCTGTGAGATTTGCAGGGCAGTGTCATTATCTCCACATGAGTAAACCCAGTTTAAGAGACAGGGAAGTAGGTTGTCTAAGGTCTAAGGCCACACGGTGAGTGGCAGAACAGAATTGAGATGCTCTGTTTTCTGTATTCAGTTTCCTCCAGTGTACAGTGTTCTTTCTTTTCTTGTAACAATTTAAAAGGCATTTCATATTTTTCTCCCTAGTCTATGTAGCTGGTTTCTGTTGTCATTTCATGTCATAAGATGCCTGCAGAGGCTGTTGACTTAGATAAAAATGCTGTGTAACTGAAGAAATAGAAGCTAGAAGTAGGAGCTGTGGTCTCAGCAAAGGCCTGATACTGCTCATAATTCTGTTTTAACCGTGAAGGTTACTTCCTTTTAACCTTAGTAAGTATCAGCCAATCCAGATATGAAATTTTCAGCTGCAAGAAGAACTTCAGGAAACAATTAAAATAAACCCTATAGCCAATATAAGGCCAAACAGTACGGAGAACGGAGATTGGCTGGGTAATTAAGCATGCTACAAAGTAAACTGACTAATCTATAATCATGTGCTTGGATTAGTAATACAAAAGGCTGACATACACAGTGTGAATTAATGTAAAAGGGTCTTGAAGAGTTTACAATAGCAAAGATGGTTGCATATTATAAAAATTAATTAAACGTGATTATATTTCTTTGTGGTATTCCTTTTTGGCCAAGATAATTGAACTGAGCTTCCTAGATTTCATTGTGCTTAGACTTTAAAAATATTTTTTCTTAATTTGTTAGAAAATATTTTTAAAACACTGCAAATGATAGAGAATAATAACAAATATCCATGTATGCACCATCCAATTTTATCATATTTTAACGTTTTTCTCTCCCTGCTTCTTTTCTTAAAGGAAATATATTACAAAGATAATTAAAAGTTACTATATATTTTGTCTCGAGGCTATGTCTATTACTACCAAGAGTTAATTATCATTCTGAATTTACTGCTCACTTTTCCATAATGCATGTTTTTTTATTTTGATACATATATTTGTATTGATAAATATATATATAGTGTTTTTCATGTTTTAATAGTTTAGTATCATTCTATATCATTTTGCAATTGTTTTTTTATTTAAAGTTGCTTTTGAGATTATCCATATTTATATATGTAACTCTGATGTAAGTATACAATATGTAGTATTCTTTAGTGAGTATGCCTTAATTTATGTATATGCTGTACTATAGATGTCTGCTTAGATTCTTTTCAATTCTTGCTATGTGGAGCGATGTCAGGACATTGTTATGTATACTTTCCTATCCACATGGACAACAGTTTTTTTAAGGTATATACCCAGAAGTAGAATTGCCAGGTCTTTGGTATATATTGCTTCAATTTACTAAATACTGTCAACTTATTTTCAAAAGTAGTTTTGCTCTTTTATACACTTCTACATTCCTTACTCATAATGTTCTTATATAAGAATGTTTCATTTTCAGCTCACCTCATAAAACTTGGTATTGTTAGATTGTAAATTTTAATATATCCAAATATCATCTCCTTGAAGTTTTATTGCACATCTCTCTGATGACTACTGAGGCTGAACATCTTTTCATATGCATACTGACTGTTTTCCCTCTGTGAAATGTTTGTTTCTCTCCTACTTCCATTTTTCTATTTGGTCGCTAAGTTTCAAAAATAAATTACTATTGATGTGTAGTTGTCCTTTTATATTTGGATAATAATCATCTGTTAGTCATAAGTCTTGAAAATATCTCAAGTCTGTGGCTTAATTTTGCTCATGTGTTTTTTGGTGAAAAAAATTTTAATTTCTATTTGGCAGTTTTTTATTGTTAGGCATAGGTATTTTTCTTGTTTAGGAATTTCTTACTCGTGTTATAAAGATACATTTTTCTATATTTTACTTTTCATGTTCAGGTCTAATCAATCAGGAATAGAGGTAGGATTACAGATCAGGAATTACAGGTAGCATTATATCTCTAATATATCTACATATCTTGCTTTTCACATTTAAGCCTTACCTGTCAGAAATTGAGGTGGCATTATAATCAGGAATTAGCATTGGCATTATAAATCAGTGGGGGAAGACAAGAAAAAAGTAAATCCCCATTTACTTTGTGACTAGTCTTAGGTAGGGATTTACTTTTCCTCCACTATCCCCCACCTGACTGTGATGCCATCTCTTCGATATTTCATGTTCGTCCTGGCATGGATCTGTTTCTCTGCTATTTGTTCTGTTGTTTTAGTCTAGCTGTCAGTCTCTGGCCCAATCCTATGCTGTTTTAATAATGATGGTTTCAGTATCTGGCAGGAGACAGTTTTCTACCTTGTACTCCCTTTTCATAATTATCATTGTTATTCTTGGCTCTTTGGCTTTCTATATGAATTTTGGGATTACACTGTCAATTTCTATGAAAAACTCTATGGAATGACTTCAAATTGATATATTAATTGCCACAAATTTGCTATATTTATATTTTTCCCCACATGTGAACATGGAATTACTTTTCATTACATAGAGCTAACGTTTTATAATTTTCCCCATACCGTGATTATACACATTTTCTCCTGGGTACCATATGTTTTTGTTGTTGCTAGTGTGTATACACTCACATGTACTCTCTCTCTCTTGCGCTCTCTCTCTCTCTTAGTTTTCAAATGCCTGTTATTTGTATATAGGAAGTCTGTAGTTTTTGTTTGCTAGTCTTAATACAAGCTACTTTGAAGTCTTTTTTTCTAATAATTTTCTATAGAATCCATTGAAATTTTCTATTTTGGCAGTCATAACATATACAGATGTGGGTAATGCTTTCCAATACATATTTTTTAAATTTTTCAAATATTCTTGTGGTATTGACTGTAATCTCTAGTGCAATATGAGAGAAGCAGTGGAACAGATAAATATCTTTTTTGTTTTTGTGTTAATGGTAATGTGACTAAAATTTTAGTTGGCAGTATTTGCCGTAAGCTCTTAAGAGATGCTCTACATTACTCTGTGTTTGGGTAGAGATGCTTCTTTACTCTTCATTTGTGAAAGCGTGATGGTTAATTTTATGTGTCAACTTGACTAGGCAACAGGATGCCCAGATATCTGGTTAAACATTATTTTAGGGTGTGTCTGTGAAGGTGTTTCTCTAAGAGATTAGCACTTAAAATGGTGAACTCAGTAAGCAGTGGACATCATTTAATCTGTTCAGGGCCTGCATAGAACAAAAAGGTGGAGGAAAGCTGAATTCCTTCTCTGCCTGACTGTTGAACTATATTACTCATCTCTTGCCCTTGGTTCCCCTGGTTATCAGGCCTTCAGACTCATAGTGGAATTAACACCATTGGCTCTCTGGCTCTCAGGTCTTCAAACTACATGACTATCTTTCTTGAGTCTCCAGCTTGCAGCTGGAAAATCATGGGACTTTACTTCCATGATCATGTGAGCCTGTATCTTACAATAAATACCTGTGTGTGTATATATATCAGTCTCTGACTCTCTTCTCTCTTTCTCTCTGTATCCATCCATCCATCCATCCATCCATCATATTTCTTTGGAAAAGCCTGAATAATGCAGAAAACTTATCTCAAATGGGTATTCAACAATTATTTTTCTTGCATGTAATACAATAGATAAATTTCCTGATGTTAAACCATCTTTATAATTCTGCAGTTAAGTTTAACTTTTTATGCTTCCAAATCTTTGAAAGAATTTTTTTAAAGTAGTCAGAAACCCTGTCAGATTTTCTTAAAAATCTGAACTTGTTTTAAAAAGGATTTCTTTTTTATCTGGTAATCAAACAATATTTTACTCTTCATCTTTTATGTCTTATAATACATATAAAATGCTTTACAATACATATAAAGGAATTATAAATGGAATCTCAGCTCTAACTTTGAAATTAATTTCATTTTTTTCCTTCGTGAGCCTATGCTGTTTTAATATGGTGGGAATAGGGTGTGGTAAGTGGTTTGTTCTTTAACATTAACTGTAAAAATGTAATCTTAGGCTTCTGTTTCTTTCTTTCTTTCTTTCTTTTGTTTCTTTTGTTTCTTTTCTTTCCTTTCTTTCTTTTCTTTCTTTCTTTCTTTTCTTTCTTTTCTTTCTTTCTTTTCTTTCTTTTCTTTCTTTTCTTTCTTTTCTTTCTTTTTCTTTCTTTCTTTCGAGATGGAGTTTTGCTTTCGTTACCCAGACTGGAGTGCAATGGCATGATCTCGGCTTACCACAACCTCCGCCTCCTTTGTTCAAGCAATTCTCCTACCTCAGCCTCCCGAGTAGCTGGGACTACAGGCTGCGCCACCATGCCCAGCTAATTTTTGTATTTTTAGTAGAGACGGGGTTTCACCATGTTGACCAGGATAGTCTCAATCTCTTGACCTAGTGATCCACCCGCCTCGGCCTCCCAAAGTGCTGGGATTATAGGCGTGAGCCACCACGCCGGGCATAATCTTAGGTTTCAAATGGCAACAACCGGAATTACTTTTGCACCAACCTAGTAGATAAATGACATACTTCTATAGTAAAGCCTGGAGAAAGATTGTGAGCATGAATTTGTAGTCTGAAAATTAGGTTCCAAATTTATTTTGTGAAATTTCTTTTTCCACTAGCTATTTATTGGCTTTTGATAAAAGAAGTTAAAATAATATTCCCCTTTGGTTGAATCATTCTAGCACTACTCTAAGATCATTTTCTTGCTTATGGATGCCTAATTTACTTCTATTAATTTATTGAGAAAGCTCTTCAGATTAAACACAATAGAAACAGGTAAGAAAGGTTAAAAAACATGATTAATTTCCTGTTTTATAGAGCAGAAATTTAGTGGTACTGTTTAATTATTGTGGTTGAATTTGATTCAACCAAATATTGATTTGAGATCAAAGAATACTGACAGCTAAGGCAAAAGGCAGCCATATTAAATTAGATGTAATTTCATTATTTCATAAGATAATGCATCCTATGAAATCATAATAAAAATATGTAAATCAAATAAAAAATAGAGACTCGCTTAATTTGAATAATATGTGAATTAATTTTATGATATCAGTAGAGCTAATTTTCATGTAGAGCTAGCCCTATTTACTTAAAATTTATGCACTGGCAAATACAATAACTCAAACCAATGCAGAAATATTAATACCTATAATAATTGTTTAAAATTTAGGGTCCTAGACCTTACTTCCAGAGGTTCTGGTTTATTAGGTCTTGGGAACAGCCTTAAAACAGCGTATTGATCATCACAGGGAATCATAGGATTACACTTTTAGAAATAGTGCCTCAAACAAAGAAAAACAGTTGTGATTTTACTATAACGGGGTCATTATTCTAGATTTCAAAAAGAGGCTTTTAAAATTTTTCAGTAGTTTTATTTTTCAAAGTAGAGTAAGTTAGAAATTCCCATATAAAAATAATTTGTGGTAGTTAACAGCTAAATAGCTAAACCCAAGTATTATAACATACATCAGTAGTTGATTTAGTCAGTCAGCCATACAGTCTTTTCCTCTCTAGCTTATACCTCTATTTCATGCCCTCTTTCTCTCTTTCACAAATTTTAGTGGCTCAACATAGATGACTTTTGATTTTGTATAGATACTCTAAGTTGTGGAAGTATTTGTTATTTCAGATTTTATGCGGAACTCTGGGATTTGAAGCAAAATATTCATCATTCTGTATTAGAAGAGGCAGGCCCTCGATTTCCAAAATTTATTATATTTTTGCAATAACTGGCTTTAGTCAAGGGCTCAGATTTCAGAACTGTTCATAGGAAAGTAATTTTCGTTAGTGTCATTGCTAACCAAGTGAGTGACATTGATGTATGTAGCCCCGGCCTATAACTGGTCAACCTGAAATAATCAGAAAAAAACAACTATTTTAGTACCTGACTGAATTAAAGCCTTAGTGGTTATGAACTAGGTTAATTGGGGATCTCCTATCTCCGGACTTTCACAACTGTTGTTGGGTTAATGAAAGTATTTTAGATCTAGCTGAGTGTAAAGCCTTGCATATTTCTGTGATTTCTTTTAAGACCATAGGGGGAACGTTTTATTTACGTGGCCTGGGGTTTATTGGTGCATTTCTCTTTAACATTGTATGGAAAAAAACTGATAAAACTTTTGAAAATATGTTGAAAGTTTACACTTTTGTTTTATTAAATGTAGGCGATACAACATAGCGTAGGTACATGCATTCTTTATTTGCAGCTCTTTCAGGAGGAAGACATTAATTTTCATTAAAAAATGTGACATTTATAAGAATAGAAAAGTTTAAAAGGAAGTGCATAGAAATTGGTAAGACTTGTAAAACCTTGGTTTACCAGGTCTGGTGATTCCTTGCATAAGAAAACTTTAGAACAGGAGCAGATACTTGGGACACTTGTTTATATTTTGCTATTTGTTTACTAAGACCATAAATGCTAAGCTAAACAATTCATATATAGGGAGATGAGTGAAAAGAGAAGATTTTATTATTGTCTTTAGGATTCATATTTTCTGTCCATCATAGAATGCTTTGATTTTTACTGCTTATGAAAGCACAACAAGGCAGTAGCATTTTCTGTAGTTCATTATTTTTAAAAGTGAAGGACATGAACAATACTGCTCCTCTTAAGCATTCCAACACCCCCCAGAGAGATATTGAAGACTTTCAGTTCATAGTAGAGATCTAATCTTGCCCAAAATATTAAACTTAATTTTCATATTAAAAATAAGATTTCTAAAATATATAGGGAAGATTGATAATTACTTCATATCAAGCAGCTTTTCTTCTTTGTATTAGAATTTTATTCATATTGGTTTTTTTATTCTTTAGCATCATAATTTTGAGGAAAAGTATTACCTGAAAGTATTGTAATTTGCTTCTAATCGGAATATAAAATGCACTAGTTTTGTTGTTGTTGTTCTTTATGCAGGATAAAGTAAAGGAGATGAGGTAATTCTGTTACAGTTGTCATTCTGACTCAGTGGACATTATTAGTTGTACTCAGCATTGATGTCCTTTTGTTCCTTCGCTTACCATATATCCTAGTTTCTTCATGAAGCTGCTCTGCTCTGCTGTAAGCTAAATACTTCAGGAGAAGCTGAGCCTAATCCAAGCTCTATGACTGGGCTTTATTAGTCTAAGGTCAACAGCATCTTTCTTACCACTTCTTGTTTCATGTGAAAAGGGCCAGGTACCCACTTAAGCAGACTGATGTTAGGAGCAGTGTTGCTGGTAACTCCCTGGACAGATCTTCCTTTATTCTCACTGGGAGAGTTTCTAGAATTGATTCTCTTTCTGTTCTGCGGGGCTCCTGGCTACCATTCTAACACCAAAAGGAGAACTAACTTTAAGATAAAGAGTTACTATAGATTGCAGAACAGAGAAAAATATTCCTAACCAGGAACATTTCAACTCTGGTGCAGTGTGTGTGTGTGTGTGTGTGTGTGTGTGTGTGTGTGTGTGAGAGAGAGAGAGAGAGAGAGAGAGAGAGACACCAGAGAGATCAGAAGATGGGGAATGTCTCTGATAAGAATGTACACTGGCATTTTTATCCCAGTAAATTACAAAGGAAAAATTAAAATATGCCATTTGGGTTTTACTTCAAGTATTTATATGGTGAAATCCCCAGAGTGCATTTGATAAAATGAATGTCCTTGATAAGAATGTACACTGGCATTTTTTCCCAGTAAATTACAAGGGGAAAAATAAAATATGCCATTTAGGGTTTTACTTCAAGTATTTATATGGGTGAAATCCCCTGTGTGCATTTGATAAAATGTGTTTTTTTCTTTTCCCCCACCCTTCAAAGGTGTTTTTTTTTTTTTTTCCATTGCAAGGCTTCAAAATGGTTATGTGGCTGACTGAATACAGCCATAAAGCCAAGCCTTCTGAAGTTGAAGGGCTTATTGCCTTAAATGATATTCTTTCAATTATATGGTTAGTATATTTGCACTTGTTAGTGCCTCATATGATGTAATTGGATGCCTCATCTTTTGCCAAAAGATGTTAGAATCTGAGAAACCATTTCTTTGAAAATTTCACTTTAGGGGTACAAAATCTCAGGTAGACAGGAACAGTATGGTTTTTCATTTTAGTTCTGTTGCATAGTGTGGTGAATATAGTTAATAATCCAGTATTGTACATTTTAAAATTGCTAACAGAATAAATTTCAGATGTTCTCACCACAAAGGAATGGGAAGTATTTGAGGTGATGGATGTGTTGAGAAGCTTGATTTTATTATTCTATGTTGTATTCGTAAATCATAACATCACTTTGTATGCCACAAATTTATGCAGTTATAAATTGACAATTTGTAATAAAGATATATTCCGAAAACTGAAATTCAAAGCAAGTTTAAAATGTGGAATACATCTTGAGCTATTCCCTCTTTTTCTAGGGAAGAAAGGAAATACTGATATAGTTATTGATACTGACACTGATATAGAATACTGATATAGCAGATACTGTTTTCCTGCTATCCACCTTGGTAGGCAACATTTTTAAACAGTGCTCTTGAAAAGAGACTATCTCAATGAATATCTGCTTGGGATCGCCTCAAAGGAAAGTAAGATAGCAAAATTGGTGATGTGTGTGACTCCACACTCTAGTGACAGAGAAGATAATTGCATTGAGGTACCTGGAATGATCTGAAGGGAAATTGGAATTTTCCAAGAGAGAATGAAGATGCATTTGTGAAGAGAGAGAGACAGTTGGAAGGAAATGTTATTTTAGCTATATATTCTGGCCATACATGACTTAACAAGTATGAATTTCAAGAGGATAATGAAAAAGAAATTATAGTAATCAAGATACGAAATGATTAAAGAATGGGAGAAAATTTTAGCTGAGAAGGAATGTGAAGATTAAATACAAATTCTAACAGCCTGGTTGACAAGTTGATGAGCACATTTTCAGATGAGAAATGTAGAAGGAACAAAAGAATGACTTCCGCAGTTTTGTGGAAGAGCCAACCTCACGTTTATATTAGAATGAAAGTAGAATTTGAACAAAGAAGTTTTGGAAAGAAGAGAAAATTAATGTTTTGCCACAGTTTCCTTCTGAGGCTTACCCAGTGATTGACATGCTTTTCTTTTTTAAGTGCCTATTTGTGGGTGGTCTGATACTTTTTGTATCTAACCTTTCTTTTATTGTTGAAAGAAACAAGATGAAATTCAGGAAGGGTAGAATGTATATCATTTTTCAAGTTAGACTAAATGGGTGCCTTCCATGTTTTGCCTGTTATGTGTAGCAAATTTGATCTTGTAACATAAAAGTAGCTATATTCAAATAGGCTAGAATATCTTCATAATTATTGTTTGGGAGAAATAATTATTATTTGCTAGCTGTATTCACTGTGCAGAAACTGGAAAAGCACGGGGTTTTGGGTCAGATTCAGATTCAAGTCTAATACTGTTAGCAACTTCTTGATTCTGAGTAAGACACTTAACTTCTTTAGGGAGAAGGATACAATCATAAGTATGCATGGAATGCTCAACAAGGAATAGAATGGCGCGTGTAGATTATCTGGAAAGTACTTACAATGCTTAGGAAATAGTACTTCTGTTTTTTGTCTGGGACATATATAATGTCTCTGTGTGCTTGCAACCACTGACACTTTTAACTAGTGGTAAACATAAGAAGCGATGGGTACTATGTCAAACTGGTATCTGAATTCACAGTTTAAAGAATGCAGATGCTACAAAGCTTGCAGTGATTGTTGATATGTGGTAATAAGGGCATAGTTTTGCCAGAACTTCTGGGTTTTGCTTTTTTTGTTTTGTTTCTAAGGAAGAGACTTATGCATTTTTTTCAGTGAGTTTTTCATTTATACATATAAGCAATTCATCAGAAAACAATTTTGCTGCACTGGTGTTTGTCAAACAAAATAAGTCTTTGAGCCAGATCTGACGTGTGGCTGTAATTTGAGTGTTCTACTTTAATCTCTCTCTTTTTAGATGGTTACTGAGCTCTGGATAATCTACATAGTATGTACTGGAGTTTGCTTAAATGTTGAAGAAGATGCTTAATATTCTTAATATACTATATTTTATTGAGGTGCAATTTAACATAAATTAAAAAAAAAAATGGCTGGGCTCAGTGGCTCATACTTGTAATCCCAGCACTTTGGGAGGCTGAGGCAGGCACAACACCTGAGGTCATAAGTTTGAAAGCAGCTTGGCCAACATAACGAAACCCTGTCTCTACTAAATAAAAAAATAAGCCAGATTTGGTGGCAGCTGCCTGTAATTCCAGCTACTTGGGAAGTTGAGGCAGGAGAATCACTTGAACCCAGGAGATGGAGGTTCTAGTGAGCAGAGATGATGCCACTGTACTCCAGCTTGGGTGACAGAATGAGACTCTGTCGCAAAAAAAAAAAGAAAAGAAAAAAACTGACTTTGTCATTCATTGGGTTAAAAACAAAGTTGCTTAGAGGATACATTTAATTAAAGCATAGAAAGGACTATAAAAGAAAGTCATTGATTTTATTTCTCTCATTTTAGTAAGATATAACCATAAACTTTGTTTTCAGTGTTTCACACAGATTTTCTTTTCTTTCTTTCTTTTCTTTTTGAGATAGATTCTCTCTCTGTCTGTATCCCAGACTGGAATGCAGTGGCACGATCTTGGCTCACTGCAACTTCCGCCTCCCGGGTCCCAGTTCAAGCAATTCTCCTACTGTAGCCACCCAAGTAGCTGGGATTACAGGCACGAGCCACCATGCCCAGCTAATTTTTGTATTTTTTAGCAGAGACAGGGTTTTACCATGTTGGCCTGTGTGGTCTTGAACTCCTGACCTCGTGATCTGCCTGCCTCGGCCTCCCACAGTGCTGGAATTACAGGTGTGAGCCACCACACCTGGCCAGATTTTCTAAATAAGCAAGGAAAGATACTCTTGGAAGGGATTGTAGATACTCAAAGGGGAAAGGTGATGAATTTTTGTAATTTTTATCAAAATAAAATCATTACCTGCCTATTTGATTTGTTGTATATTAAAAACATGTCTCTACCCTCAAGTTTACCAAAGGTAACCATGATATATATTTTACATTAGAAATATATGAATACTTATAGCTCTTAACTATTGATGTGATTTGTGTCTTTTTTTTTTAATTCAGCTTTTATCTTAGATGCAAGGGGTACATTTGTAGGATTCTCACATGGGTATACTGGACCCAGGTACTGAGCATAGTACCCTATAGGTCATTTTCCAACCCATGGTTCCCTTCCTTTTCTTCCCCTCTAGTTGTCCCCAATGTCTGTTGTTCCCATGTTTATGTCTATGTATGTTCAGTGTTAGCTCCTACTTATAAGTGAGAACATGTGGTATTTGGTTTTCTATTTCTAAATTAATTTGCTTGGGATAATGGCCACCAGCTCCATTTATGTTGCTGAAAAGGACAAGATTTCATTCTTTTCTTTCTTTTTTTTTTTTTTTTGGCTGCTTTGATTCCTTTATTCTTTGGCATAGAATTTCAAATTAATAATAATAATTTAATTCTGGCCATGTGGTAACTCTTTGGTTTTAGGGAAAACTAGAAATAAAGGAAGCAGCCATGGTTTGAATCAAATTACCCTTACAAATGATTAGTTTGGGATGGGCACATGATCCAAAAATAGTGAGGCTATAGGTCACCAGTGCCGTGATCTGGCCTGACTCAAAGTTAGGAGTGGGTTAGTCAGTTCAAGAGAAGGGGTTGATTAGGTAGCAACTGAAGTAAAGTTAAAAGAATGCCACAAACTAGCACATGACCCTAAGGTAATGGGGGTGGTTATGGCAACACAAAATTATGATGAAACAAACTATGAGTAAGATGAGGGAAAAGACATTATGAGATATAGATGAAAATATGCAGGCTTTGAAGGGTAGGCCATGTTGGAATAAGTTAAGACGAAATAAAATTACTGCTCCAAGAAGCAGGCATATGCTGAATAACTGAGTAGCATTAATGGGAGAGCACCAGAATGAAGACCCAGGAACACCTGCGGCTGAGGCCTCTGATCTCCTTACATCCTTTCACTCCCTGAACCAATTTTCAGCTTTTATTTAGGCTCTGTCTTGATTTTTCTATCACAAAATATTATCTTGTAGCTAGATCTTTGCATATCTAGTCCTTCTTTAATTACTTCAGTTTTCCCATTTTCTCTCTCTCCCTTCCTTCATAGCCTCCCACTTCCTTCATAGCCAGCTCTCACGCATTTAGCAAATTTCACTCTCATTTCTCTTCCTCCAAGAAGCCTTTGCTGACTCCTTTCTTTTTGTTATCGTTGTTTTCTTAAACCATGAAACCCTTCCTGGAATACGTTACATCTCCTTTTTGCCCCTGCTCTTCTTATGATCTCTCAATTTCTCTCTCTCTCGCACTGTATAAAATGTTTTTACAGCCTCCAATTCCTTCCTATTTTCTATTCTAGTCGACACAATGTTGAGTTTCATTATCTCACTTGGACCATGATTAGCCACAAAGTCACATTCTAACTACAGCTTTCCTCCAGAATTTCAGATTCTTTTTCCTAAGGTACAGGAGAACACCATATCACTCTATCTCAAAATCATGACTAAATCTCCAAGTCCTACTAAATGAACTGTAATTTATCAAGCCAATATTGCAAACGTTTCAAAATGAGATTCCAGTCTTCTGTCTAGCTCCTCACTACTTGATCGCTGACTTTCAGGGTTCTATGAGGATACCCCATCAAACCACTTGCTGTTTTTTTCATTTCCTTTACAGTACCCCTATTCATGCCATTCTCATCTACTGTATTTCCTCCCCATTCTCCATCTCCAACCAGTTTTTTTTTCTAGCTGTCATTTAGAAAATGCTACTTCTTCCATTCTGCCATGATTTACTTATTATTTTTTCTTTCTTTGTCATTATGGAGACAGCCTCATATACAAAAAGAAATACAGTAGACTTTTACCTCTTCTAAAGCCCAATCATTGAGAACACAGTGCTGCACCCAAACTACTTTAGTTCCCACGTGTTTCTGCTTTTTCCTGTGTGGCCTCAGACATGTTATGTAACCTTTCTTTGTTTTAATTTTCTCATCTGTAAAAAGGAAATAATTAGTGCTTCCCCAAAAGTGTCATTACTGGATTGAATGAAGGAATACATGTAAAGTGTTAAGGACAGTGTCTGGCACTTAGTGCTTAATAAGTATTATTGTTATAAGTTATCAAAGTGATAAACACTTTATTATAATTGAAGTGACCTTTTTTCACTTGTCAACATATATTCCAAGAAAGAAATGAAGAAATTCATCACCAGCAATGTACACTAATTTACTGAAGATAGTGAACTGGTAAATGAAGGCATTCTTTACTTCATTTTGGGCTTGTGTATTGAGACAATAAATGTGGAATCATTGTAATCTTATTTTGAGTAGTTTTCTCTGTGGTTTAAAGAATTTCATTAAAGAAATCTCAATGTAAAGATGCCTGCTTTTTCTCAACACTGAATTTTCAAGCTCCTTAGAGTAGAGGTAAGACCTGTACTTATATTTTCCCATTCAATCTTTTGATGTCTTTTCCTTCTTATATCAGTTCCATTAATGAGAATGCCTTCCACATCATGGTCTAGCCTGTCTACTTAATGGTATTTCTTAGGAATAATGGGCTGTTTTGTAATAATTGCCTGAATAACTAGATTCAAAAACAAAGATGAAAAGAACTTGGAAGAGTTCCCTTCATTTTTAAAATGTGATTTTTCAGTTAACCATTGAGAAGTACACTCTGCAGAATATGTTTGCTTAGACAAAAGCAGTGGTCAGTCTTCATTTATGTAATTAAATGTTAAAGGCATGCCTGTAGGGAGGTAACACAGGTAACTCTAATTTTATCTAATTTTCTGATGGATTTAGAACAGTGACGGCATCTTCAAGCAGAGACTATGGACATCACAATAGAGATCAGATTTATTTTCCCTTCTCTGGTGAAGCTGGAATGAGTCTTTCCCTTTCCTCCTCCCTGCACCTCTAAAGTGCTCAGCATCTGGGAGAACATTCAGGCTGCGTAACTGTGCAGACCGCTTTGCTCTGGGCTGGGCAGCCTAACTTTTTTTTTTTTTTTTTTTTTGGAGACATTGTCTTGTTTTGTCATACAGGCTGGAGTGCAGTGGTGCAATCTCAGCTCACTGCAACCTCTGCCTCCTGTGTTCAAGCTATTCTCCTGCCTCAAACTCCTGAGTAGCTGGGGTTACAGGTGCATACCACCACAGCTGGCTAATTTTTGAATTTTTAGTGGAGACCGGGTTTCACCAATTTGACCAGGTTGGTCTCGGGCTCCTGACCTCGTGATCCACCCGCCTTAGTGGGATTACAGGCATGAACCATAGCACCTGACCCATAACATATTTGTATATCCGGGGTTTGGGGATTAGAAATGACAGAAATCCAAATCAAAGCTTACAGAAACATTTTAAGGGGTGGATTAGTGAATTTGGAGGGTAGTTTATTGATTCGTGAAACTGGGAAGTCAAGGGGTGTAACTGACCTCAGAAAACTCCAAGAGGTCCAATGGTGGTGTGACATTTTTGTCTCTCTCTTTGTCTCATCTTTATTTCTCAGTTATGCCTGTCTGTGCATTTGGTTTGTTTTATCCTATATGGGGCAAGGTTCAGAGAGGCACATGGTGGCAGGAATCTCCAGATATATGTTATCGTAGCTCATATCCCTAGACTGAAGGATATATACCTTTTCTTATAAAAATAATATATTATGTTCTGCTGCTCTAATTCATTTAACAAATATTTATTGAGTCTCTATGCAAGACTTTGTGAAATCCTATGAAATACACGAAGAAATACAAGAAAACTGTAAGTACTTTGAGGAAATACCAGAGAAAGTACTACTGGAATAGAACTCTTTTATTCTATTCTAAACACTTATAAAATCCCAGAGAACCAATCTAATTTGCTGTGGTCTTCCGGCCAACCTTTGGATCCAGCCACTGTGCATGTAGGTTCAAGGATATGTAAGTGGCCCTTGGCAGAATTCAAGTATGAGTGTTACGGGATTCTTGGCATGTGGCTTTGCCATCTGGAAACCTCTATATCTGGTGGCACCTTTGCTGGAGTTTTGCTCAGGACCACTGGACTTGTTCTGCCAACTTGGCCTGGAAGGCTGCACTTGGCTTATGCTACTGGCTTGGATCCTATGCCTGCCAAGGACAAGGAAGACATGGAGTGGTGAGAGGTTTGTGAGTGAACATAGGGTCCAGCCATTGCACACAGCTAGGCATGCTGGCTGTGGCAGGACGGGCAGTTCCAGGCACCAGCATGGGTGTTGGTTCCCTTCAAGACGGCTGCTGAACCAGGAATACCACGAGCAGCTTCCACGGTTGGTACTGGGAATGTGGTGGTGCCCAGAAGCTTGGAGATGCCAGGAACAGAAAGAGTCCCAAAGAGGGTGTCACAGCCCTGGCTCAGGGAGCTCCTAGGTCTGGGATCCCTGAAGGGCCACAGCTCTTCTCTCCTTCTCTTTCTCGCCTTCTTATCACCTGCAACATGACAAGCAAAGGATGTGTTTCAGCCCTGTTTTTGTTGCAGCTCTTTTAGCCTTGCTATTTGGTGGGTCCCGAGTTCTTGTCCTGAGTCCAGGAGGAATGAGGTATGTTGACAAGTGGAGAGTGAGCAAGGTAAAAAGGAACTTTATTGAGCAACAGAACGCTCAGAGGAGACCCACATTGGGTAGCTCCTCTCCGCAGGCAGGCCCATCCCTTCAAGTGTTCAGCTCTCAGCAGAGAGGAGACCTTGGTGTGGGTAGCTCCTCTCCACAGTTGGTCATCCTGTCGTCTCTTTAGCTCTTAGCAGAGAGGAGAACTTGGAACAGGTAACTCCTCTCCACAGCTGGCAGTTCCATCAATTTCTTGAGTCTGGCTGAGTCTGGGGCTTTTGAGGGCCTCACAGGGGAGGAAGTATGCACCACTTGGTCCATGAGTGGCCATGGGCAGGCCTGGAAAGAGTACCACAAGTTCCCACTCTGGTTTGCAGGACTGGCAGCCCAGACCCTGAGGGCTTCAGATCCTCCCCAGCTTGAAGGTGGGGCTTCACTAGGGACACACCCTTTCTGTTCAGGAACCTGTCTGCCTCCTGCTGTCTGTCTGCCCCTAGGCTGTTTGCACCAAGAGGTGCCTGCAGGCCAGTGCCAAGCTGCCCTCAGGCTCCACTCAGCTTCCCTCCCATGCTCATTGGCACCCAAAGGCCAGAGGGGGCAGAGGTGGCAGGGGACTGGAATGTTAGTGCTGCTCTGAGTGTGCACACACCAAGCCTGGTTGTGACAGCTCTCAGGCTCAGCCTCAACTCTGCTCCAAGATTGGAGCGGGTGCTAGGAGCAAGGAGAGGACAGGCAGTGGGAGCGGGCACTTCAGAGCCTGCGGGTGTAGGGTGCCTTTTCTGGCCTCCAAGAGTGCAGAAATGCCCAGGTTTGTAGGCGCCACTTGGGTGGCTGCAGCTGTGCCTGGGCGAGCGGGGCTTCTGGCTGCTTCCAGCCCCTCCCAGCTCTGTGGAGAGCCAGGCCTGGAAACATCCTCCACTGAAGCCGGTGTCATGGCAGCAGCTGCTCTACACTGGCTGCCATTGTGAGGATTGAGAACTCTAGCAGAGCACGTGGAATGAGATGGGTAGTCCACCCAAGGATATTGGAAGTACACTGGGCAGATGTAAACAGCAGATGCCCCATGGGATCCACAAATCTAACATGTATTGTCCTTTACCTTTAGAATTGCTTTCCTTTTTCAACCAGACCCTAGTGTATATAATGGTTGTTTTTTAAATTGAGTTTTTAATATCATTTTATTCATCCACTGTGCATGTGAAAACATTTATATTTTTGTGATGGCAGAAATAATACAATATTATTGTTTGCTCCTCCCCTTTTTGGGTGGTGGGGGACAGGATCCCACTCTGTTGCCTAGGCTGGAGTGCAGTGGTGCTATCTCAGCTCACTGCAGCTTCTACCTCCCGGGCCTACGTGATCCTCACACCTCAGCCTCCTGAATAGCTGGGATCACAGGTGTGCACAACCACACCTGGATATTTTTTTCATATTTTTTTGTAGAGACAGGCTTTCACCATATTGCCCAGGCTGGTCATGAACTCACACCTGTACTTCCAGCAATTTGTGAGCCACCCACACCTGGCTATAATTATTGTTTGCTCTTTGAAGGAAAAAGTTGTTTGCTCTTTAAAGGAAAATCTATGAAATACTATTTTATAAAATCAAATTAATCTTCTAGATTAGTGTTTCTGGACTCATCATTATAAGTCCCCCAGAAAGTTGAGAGAGAGAGAGAGAAAGAGAAGGAAAAAGAGAAGAGATTGATCTGGTTCAGTAGATCAAGATGAAGACAGTGAAAATGTCAATACAAATGCTTAGGATGATTTAATGATTACCTTAGTTTTGTTTATAGTATAGAAAGACAAGAGCAACATCAAGCAGGATTTCAGTCTTCTAATCTGAATTTTTGAATATTCCAACCTCTCTGCACAATCTTCTGCCCTGTTTTCTGTCTTTTTACAGGTGATGATTTGTGTTAGAATAATCCTCAACGTTTTTATAGTATGACGTTACAAGTATGCTACATTTATCTGTCAAGCTTCCTATCATCTACCCTGGGTCAAAATGTTTCTCAGCGTCCTCATTTCTTACAGATTAAATAGATTGGGTCTAATATTTAACAACTTTTTAACCTGAGTCAATTCTGATTCCAGCCCTATTTCCTGCTCCTCCCATCGAATTGTGGCATGCTTTAAATTCAAAGTATCTTTCTTATGTCTTTCCTTTTTTGCTCCCTTTTTGTCTCTCTTTCTCTGAACAAGCCATTGCTTTCTTCTTTCCATACTTTTGCTTTTGTAGTTCCACCTTGAGTCATTTCCTGGGATGCCTTCCACCTTTACTCCTCTGGTGAAAATCTAATTTATGTTTTGGGGCCTATTTGAAAGGCATTCATAGCTATGCAGGCTAATCCTATGTAGTTTCTTTCCTCTGAACTCGTGTAGCACTCTCTGTAGTATTTTCTTGAAGTATTTACCGTTTTCTTGTATTTCTTCATGTACTTTATGGGATTTCACAAAGTTTTATATACTGACTCTATAAATATTTATTAAATGAATTGGTGGATAGAGCAACTGACTGCATATGTTATTTGTCAGGAAGAAGAAGGAGAAGAAAATTTTCACTTAAATTTCTTATTCTATTTCCCTTTCCCTTTTTATCTGAGGTGGGTCCAGGTAAAGCCAAAGGCCTAATCCTTATCTGTATTTTTGGGAGACATAACACAAAAATTTCAAGTTCTAGTATTCTCATTTTGAGTAATTTTGCTCCCATTTTGTTCCAGTTCTGACTCTCAGAAAAATATTATTCTTTGTATATTTTAATATTTCTTAATTGGGGTTCTTATTTCAATACTCACGCTAGTATCATGGTATAAGAGCAGTTTTTGGTTTTGAATACCTTCCGTTAGAGGGCAGTCTTATTATTAAAAATATAAATATAGGCAGATATACTATTTTTTTGTATATTAACCAGGTAGTAAAACTAGAAAAGGAAACACACTTAAAAATGTATGGTATTTAAAAAATACATCAAGCATAAGAAAAGAGAAATATTTCTTTCTTACAGTAGTGAGAAGATACCTTAATTGGGTTATAAAATAAGTGCAGGTAGTCCTTAGAGTTTTCTAAGACTAATGAGGCACCTGTCTGCCTGGTTGAAGAGACTTCTACCTAGAAATATCAAGAGTAGATTCAAGGAATTTTGTTAGTTTTTGCAGTTCTCAGTTTACATGTGAAATAAACCCAGCTTGAAAACTCTAAGCTGATGAATAAAGATAGCCACATAATTATGTTGGATGTGTGCTCTATCTTTAAAAGAGACGAACTTTCTAATTATTAAGACAAATATGCCAACTAATTCTCTACTAATCTTCCTATCAGGGGGCTCTTCCTAGGGAATTGCTGAGGCTGGGATAATTTTAATTAAGGTGAGGCAGAGAGTCAAGACAGCAAAAAACAAAGTCTCCCACCAAAAGGAGCTATTTGGAAAGACGTTACTCAACCAAAAGGAGATACATGTAGCTACTTTGAAGCAAAGCCTCAACTAAAAGGAGAGGACAAGGAGAAGAGATTGATTATTCACTCTTGGCAAAGAACACCTTGCTTGGACTGAGGGGACAGGAAGGGTATATACTGTACCTCCCTCCCATGAACTGGAATAGGGGTAATAGGCATATAGCAAAGTAGGCCTAGAGGCGGGTAGGATGAGGCCTAGAGAGCAAGAATATCTGAGTCATTTTTCTCTCCCAGACCCAAACGTTCAGGCCCACCTGTAAGTGTCTTGGCAACCTATTTCTGGGCAGTTTCTTGATGTTATACTTGTGTACCTAATAAAGAGTAACAAAGAAGAGTTATTTTATAGTTCAAATAGTGTTCTGTGTTGTTGCTAATCAGTCTCTTTAGAGAATCATTTAACACAATTATGTCTTTCTTGAAAAAGTCATTTGTTCCTACAGGTTGATTATTATAGGAGGGCATCTTATTGTGATAAAGGTGGTAATTACTTATCTGGCTAAGCAATCTTGTTGATTGAGTATAGCTAAACGTTTGACATTTAGGCTGGAGAAATACTTTAGACTTTATTAGTATGTGAATAAATTATTAGTATGTAAATTAAATATGAGTTTTACCACCTTTATTAGCTGAAACTACATATTCATTTTTGAGTTTATCTGTAATTAGTCAGTTCTTACTTTCTGAAAATTACTTCCAGATTTCTGAAGAAACAAATTGTGCTCTTTAAGTTCTCATCACTGGATTCTTATAATGCTGTCAGTTTTAAACTGTAAACGTGGAGGCAGCACTCGTGGAAGTAAGACTGAATGTTTACAGCATGTGTACATAAGTTGCCTCAAAAGATAATTAGATGATTATAATGGCACTTTCTTTGAGATAGCTAATTTAAAAAACCTGTTGCTCCCAAGTCTAATTATTTGAGTAATGATAACATATTAGCAACCATGAAACTTCAGTTACAGCCAACCCCATTGAAGAAAAAAAGGTAAATAATAGTATTTTCTATAAAGACCCAAAGGATGGCACCAGACCAATCTTCACGTTTTCTGCTCCGTATTCTATGCCCATTCTCCTGTCCGTGTGTACTCTAAACTACCAACACATGTATCATTCATCCGATTTCACTCTATTTGTTTTCATTTGTTTTATAACTCTTCCTTGGCACCAGGGAGACAATTTTCTAGCTCTTCTCCATGCTTTGTGAGCCTCTGAAAGAAGGCTTTTATAATTAGACTTCATAGCTTTAACAAACATTTCATAAGCTGCTAGTAAAAGTAAAAATGTCAGTTCTTTGAGCCAGGGCATAATTAAATGAATAAGTATCAGTGTGGTAATTCAGCTACAAAATAAAATAATTTAAAGGGATTATTCATTAAGGGCTGGCTTTGATTTTAGAATTCTAATCAACAAGAAGCTGTATATGCTATGGGTAAAATCTTTCTTGCTTTCATCATTCCCTTTTCTTGGCCTATTACAAATAGTAAATAAAGTTGTATCAATGAAATTTTCACTTGATTGTTCTTTTTTTGAATAATTGTTCACCAGAGAGAATGTTGTTAAAATATCAACAAATTGGATATGATCAAAATGTACCTGTTGTTGTGAGCCTTTGAAACCAAACCCGAGTAATACAAGCAACGTGTAAACCTGTGTGAGTCCATTCCATCCTGATTGAAGACTGAAAAAACAGTATAAATGGAATCCTAGAAGCTAATACTAGTTTGTTTGATATGGGGTCTTTTGAACGGAGAGCAGGAGGAGGAAAATAAATATGTCAAGTGATGGGTACTATAATGATAGCGTACAGCAAGGATGGATTAACTATTGGTAGTTCTTGTAACAAAGAAAGCAGAGCTAATTTTGAGGACAAAGAGACTGGTAGAGTAAAATTAATCTTTTAGTATAGAAGCCTTTATCTTTGGGCCAGGTGCAGTGGCTCATAGCTGTAATCCCAGTACTTTGGGAGACTGAGGCAGGCGGATCATGAGGTCAGGAGATGGAGACCACCCTGATCAACATGGTGAAACTCCATCTCTACTAACAATACAAAAATTAACTGGGCTTGGTGGTGCACACCTGTAGTTCCAGCTACTCAGGAGGCTGAGGCAGGAGAATTGCTTTAACCTGGGAGACAGGTTGCAGTGAGCTGAGATTGCGCCACTGCACTCCACCCTGGCGACAGTGAGACTCAGTCTCAAAAAAAAAAAAAAAAGGAAAAAAAGGCCACTATCTTTGCTAGGAATTAATTGGTTGTTTTACATTCTTAAAGATATGTTTGAAGTCTAGGAATGAAAGAGTGAGCAATTACTTAGAAGATTGCTTAATAGTGACTAACATTAATTGAGCTCTTACATTGTTCTATGAATTCTAGTAAGTGCTCTATGTCAATAATCTCAAATTTTCTCATGACCCCATGAAATAGGTTAGCTTCTATGAGGAAATGGAGGCACAAAGAGTATTAGTGGCTGAGCTGAGATATTTAACTAAGACCGCCTATTTCCAAAAATCAAGCGCTTGGCTATCACTCTGTATCCTCTCCAAGGTATATTCTATTGATAATGATACTTTAAGTACATTTCTAACCAGGGCAGTATCTTAATGATGATTTTAAAATAGAGAGTCTGTGGAAAGTTTCCCATTGTACAATATATTCGAAAAATAAAGACACTTCCACGGTTAAATCATTGAATAGATTTCCTTAAAAATCTTAATTTTTTTTTTTTTACGAATTATTTTTTATTCAGAAAGAGTTGAAGAGTGATAAACAGCAATTTCTGGTCTTCTTTTATCCACTTATTTGAAATGTATGCTGGGTGTGTTCATCTGGAGCCTAAGAGTAACACTTAAGGAAAATCATCTTCCCTGATGAGGCTTATTGTTTGTTATTAATTTTGTTCTGTTTGGTTTTATTGTTCTCTTGCTTGGGAGATGAAAATAAGCTTCTAAGTATATATTCTCACTTTAAAAATCGTAAGAAAGCATGAATAAAATCTAGTTGTTGATAGCACAATAGAGTAACCATAGTCAATAATAATTGTACATTTAAAAATAATTAAGAGTATAATTAGATTGTTTATAACACAAATGATAAATGCTTGAGGTAATGGAAATTCCACTTACCCCAGTGTTGTTATTCTGATACATTATATATATGTATCAAAATATCTCATGTACACGATAAATATATACACCTACTATGTTCTCACAAAAACTAAGAATTAAAAAAATAATCTGAAGAGCACAGCCACTGATTGGATCACTATACCAAAATGAATATAAACATAGACTCAAAATGTAGCTCGGGATGCTGGTTTGGGGGAACTACTCGGAAGGGTGGAAAATTGCTTAGCAACTCTGGACTTAACGTATCTTAGTGCTGGAAAGCTAAAGGGGACTTACTTACATAAACAGATACTAAAAGAAACATGTTTTTGTTTGTTTCCTCTGGGTAGAAAGAGAGGAAATAGGCTTAAGTTAAAGCAAGCACTACCTAGTGTTCTAAGAGTGATGTAATGAAAAACCTCTGTTCTTTACTAATAGTGAGATCTGAAGGAGTTTATAGATTCTTTACAATCACAACTGTGTAAGAATAAGACAGTATTTGAGTTGTTTTAAAGCAGTCTTGTGTGTCATTGGAAAAACAGATTTGGTGTCATTGGGATGTCTTTAGAGATTTAACACTGTTTTGTAGCATGTTTTAATTATGTGCACTTGGGTTTGGAGCTGTGCAGGCAGTCCTCTACTTAAAGTGATTGTACTTGGAGATGATGCATAAAGGCTTCCAGCCAGGTTCTTCTATGTTATTATGTAATGGCACTTAATGCAAGCAGGTCACAAATGAACTCACCCCAGCTAGTCCGACTCCTGATGTGAATCAAATAAGGTCCCCCTCATCGGCAGCCTCAGCTTGTTCCCATGGACTCCTCTGTGGAACTCAGTGTAGGATTAGACTCCGTCTCTAGAGAAGCAGCTGGGAGAGAGCAGAATGGGAGCAAGATGGCATGGCCTATATGTCATGATTTAATCTTTTTTTAAAGTATGTAAACCTATGCTTTTTGTTATTATTTTTATTTAATGTTATGTATTGTTTTGTACTGGTATGGATAGTTTATAAATTTAATTCTTGAATTCAAAGAGGGAAAGATGGAAGGAGGAAGAAAAATATGTATTTGGTTAGAAGGAGACCTTTATATAATGTCCTGTGACATTCAGTGGAACTGATTTTCCTAAGGAGATCGGAAATGGGCTCTGTGACAATCCCCGTAGAGAAGTTCTGCAGACAACCGTAGCAACGATAATGCCCCTGAAATAAATATACAACAAACCAAGTAAAAACACTGTGAAGGGCTACACTTACTGATGTATGTGATGGGCTGAATGTGTCCCCCAGAATTCATATGTTGAAACTTAATCACCAATGTGATAGTGTTAAGAGGTGGAGCCTTTAGGAAGTGATTAGGTCATGAGGCTAATCCCATTCTTGAGAACTCTAGCCTCCTGACGTAATCATGAGTGACCTTATAAAAGAGGTTGAATGGAGGGGTTCCTAGGCCTGTTTTTTGTTTTGTTTTGTTTTGTTTTGTTTTGTTTTTGCCTTTCCACTTCTGCCATGTGAAAACGTAGTGTTGTCCCTTTTGTACTTTTTGCCCCTCCTGCAATTCGAGGGTGCAGCAAGAAGGCCCTGAATGCTGGCAACTTGGTTTTGGACTTCTGAGCCTCCAGAACTGTAAGAAATAAATTTCTGTTCCTTATAAATTACCCAGTCTGATATTTTGTTATAGCAGCAGGAATGGACTAAGATAGTGTATGAAGTCTGATATATCGATGAAAAAGAATTCATTCTAATTACTATATAGTCATACTTTTCATCCACTCTCTAACAATGTTTAAGTAATGACTACATCAATAAAAAGCGCTTGAATTATAGACACTCTGTTATCTTCAGTAGGTCAGTTAACTTCTCTAAGCCTTAGTTTCTTTATCTTGAAAAGGGGGATAACGAAACATACTCATAAGCTCTTGTAAAGACTAAATGATTTATTATATAAAAGTTCTTAATATGATATTTAAATGTGGAAGTACCTAAAGTATATAGGTGGTAGCCAAGAAGTTTTTTTTTTTTTAATTTATTTTTAATTAAAATCACAAAGTATAGTACAGAATTTTCATGGGACAAGAGAGCTTATAGATAATTATAATATCACATATTGCTACTTTATGCTTATGTGCTAATACACATAATATAGATCAATTGGCATTATTAAATACTTCGTATTCTTGGGGCTGGGCGGGGTGGCTCATGCCTGTAATCCCAGCACTTTGGGAGGCCAAGTTGGGTGGATCGTAAGGTCAGGAGTTCGAGACCAGCCTGGCCAACATGGTGAAACCCTGTCTCTCTAAAAATACAAAAAAAATTAGCTGGGCATGGTGGCGCCTGTCTGTAATACCAGTTACTGGGGAGGCTGAGGCTGAGGCGGGAGAATAACTTGAGCCCAGGTGACAGCAGTTGCAGTGAACAGAGATCACGGCATTGCCCTCCAGCCTGGGCAACAGAGCAAGACTCCATCTCAAAAAAAAAAAAGGATGTTTGGAAAATTGTGCAGCATATTAAATTTTAATCAGAGATTTTTTTATGTATGTTGTCTTGCAAAGGTGATGATAGGCTCTGGGTTTTATTATAAACTAAAATTAGTTTTTTTTGTTTTGTTTTATGCCCTTGTAGTTCATATTGTAATTTATTTTTAACAGAAGCAGATTCCAAATTGCATTTTAAAGGTAGTTGCCTCTCATGAGACATTTGCATCAGTGAGCAATGTGAGCTTATAAACGTATTTTCAAAACTACTCAGAGCAGGATTTGTCTCAGTCATTGAAAAGTTCTTGGATAGGACCTGATAATTTCTCATCCACTAGAGGAATGATATTATTTTAGAATAATATTTTAAAATGTAGATCCTATGAAAGGTAAAAGATGGTTTTTTGAATGTCAGATTTATTTCTTTTCTGAGTATATATTGGAATGGTTAGACTTTAAATGTATAAGTGATTTGTGAGTCCATTCAGCAGTTCTATAGTGTGAGATAATTTGTATTATTAAAGTAACCATTTTAAACTAAAAAAGTTCTTAAAAGGGTAACCAATATAATGGTCTTGAAACATGGAAATTGTTTCCAAGAGAAGTTTTAGGATTTAGTGATTTTTTTTTTCCAATTATTTGAGAGCTATCTTTTTGGAATTACATGGCTCTGCTATTTATTATACTGTGTAATACCCTGAGGATCTTTTTTAGTTTTTTGGTTTATTGTATCAAACCTATGTTCCTTCCTCCCTCCAGAAAATGGACAAGGTAAAGGCAAAGATAAATTATTTTACCTAATGTTTGACAGTGATAGAAGCAAACAAGTAGCATCATAAATGTGATTCCTTGGGTTTTTTTGGTCCTTCAGTTTTAATTGAAAAAAAGAAAAAAAAAGGAACCAGTATAATAATGTAATAATACCCTAGCCTACTCTTTCCCAAACATTATTTCTTTTTTTATTGTTTTAAAAACTTACGCCTTACATTTTCTGACTACTTTATTTAAAATAACAGCTTTCCCAATAATCTGTATCTCTCTTGCCTTTATTTTCTTCAAAGCACTTGTTGCCATCTGGCTTACTTTATATATATATATACATAAACACACACACACACACACACACACACACACACACACACACATATATATATATATATATATATAAACTGTTTGTCTCCTTTATTAGAATAAAATGTCCATGGGAGCAGAGCCTGGTATCTATTTTGTTTATTACTGTATCCCAGTGCGGAGAACAGTGCCCGGTATATAGGATGCCCTCAATAAATTTTTGAGTGAGTGTTATAAAACAACAAAAAAAGTGTCTTACCTATTAAGGTGACTTCTTTTTATGTTAGCATTTGTTTCAAGAATTTATTCATCTCAAATGAAATATCATCCCTTCCCTTTATCAACCTTCTTTTTTTTTCTTTGCATTTTTATCTGAATAGATAGTCCTAGTTTGGGAAGTGGTAATAATCACTTATTTTCTAGATGGCCAATGGCCTATTTACAGAGGGTAGATTGCTTCCCCATAACTATTAATGTTTACAGTTTAGGGCAAGAGATCAAGCCGTATATATTAAACTTGGTCGCTCAATATGGTGGTCACCTATGGATTCCTTTATTTGCTTGCTTGTTTCTATCCATCATTTTCCAAAATGGATTTCAAGAGGCTAGCTGTCTACAAATTCCTAACATCCCATTCACACCCGTCTCTGTTTTTACTCTACTAATCAATCATTATTGGGTCAACTAGATAGAGTTCATAAAGTTGCTTATTATCTCTCTATCTCATTTCTAAAGAGAAGTAGTTCATTTCCCCAAACTCTTCTTTGCTTGGATAATGTTTTCCTTTGATGTTATATTTTAGCACTGTTTCAGCCAGTCTCTGTGAAGAGTCAATTCTACATATCCTCTTTACTGTCGATCATTAGAGTGCAGCAACCTAGAACAAAGGGGAGGCACTTGAATTGCTGGCTGGATTCACGAGTGAAACTAACTGTGAGGACACTCATCTTTGCCCCGTTGGGTTTATTTGGAGTAGATCAGTTTAAATGATAGGCTTCCATGGGAGAAAGAAGACACTTCCGTAACAATGAATTCTGCATGACAGGAAGCTATGAGTACATGAGAAGTACAGTTATTTTTGATTCTTGAAACTTGTTATCAGAGAATTGTTAGCAAGGTGGACTTAGGGGCCAGCACGCCAGTTAACAGCTTCCTTTTCCAGACAAATTTAAGTCCATTGATGGATTTTAGTTACACTGACTTTTTCTGCCAAGAGCAGGGGTCATGGGAATTAATAACCCGATATCAAAGGAAACAGAAATTCTTCACTTGACTTTTAATTGTTTCTCAATGACAATTATGCTTTGAATGATGGATTGAATGATGTTATTTATTACAACACTAGAAACGTGTTTAGTCAAATAGAGAAGCTACTTCTCAAAAGATGTTCTTTAAGATTAGTATCTAGTTTTGCATGAGGATTGATTAGTATCTTACCTATTGGGGCTGCTTTAACAAATTACTGGGTAGCTTATAAACAACAGAAATTTACTTCTCACAGTTCTGGAGCTGGGAAATCCAAGATCAAGATACCGGTATATTCAGTTTCTGGTGAGGGCTTATTCTACATAGCCAGTGTTTTCTTGCTATGTTTCTACATGATAGAAAGGGCAAACAAGCTCTTTAGCCTTTTTTATTAGGGCACTAATCTCATTCATGAAGGCAGAGCCCTTACACCCTAATCATCTCTTAGAGGCCCCATCACTTTTCTTTTCTTTTTTTTTTTTTTGAGACTGGGTTTTTCTCTGTTGCCCAGGCTGGAAGTGGTGCAGTGGCAGGATCTCAGCTCACTGCAACCTCTGCTTCCCAGGCTCAAGGTATCTTCCCACCTCAGCTTCCTGAGTAGCTGGGACTACAGGTATGTGCCACCATGCCTGACACATTTTTTGTATTTTTGGTAGAGATGGGTTTTCACCACATTGCCCAGGCTGGTCTTAGACTCTTGGGCTCAAGCAGTCTGCCTGCCTCAGCCTCCCAGAGTGTTGGGACTACAGGTATGAGCCACTGTGCCCAGAGGCTCCACCTCTTAATACTATTTGCAGTGGTGATTAGGTTTTTACATAGGAATTTTGGATGGACACCAACATTCAGACCATAACAGATATAATTCCCCCCAATATTGTATAAATATTACTTTCCTGAAATTGAAGCAATTGTTTTTGGATTTGATATGTTAAATGTTGGTTTGTGGTAACACATTGATTTTTTTTTTTTTTGAGGCGGAGTTTCGCTTTTGTTACCCAGGCTGGAGTGCGGTGGTGCAATCTCGGCTCACGGCAACCTCCGCCTCCTGGGTTCAAGCAATTCTCCTGCTTCAGCCTCCCGAGTAGCTGGGACTACAGGTGCACGCCACCATGCCCAGCTAATTTTTGTATTTTTAGCAGAGATGGGGTTTCACCATGTTGACCAGGATGGTCTCAATCTCTTGACCTTGTGCTCCACCCGCCTCGGCCTCCCAAAGTGCTGGAATTATAGGCGTGAGCCACCACACCCGGCCGATTTTCTTTATATAGTAGTAGGATGTAGGCATGCTCTGCATATTCATTTAATGAATTGTTTGTGTTTAAAAGATGCCTTTAGACCTCCCAAGCATATGTGTTTGATACTAGCTTTTTCATATGTGTTTCTTAGAACAGATAAGAATTGTTTCCAAACATCCAAACAAGCCAAGATGGTAATCAAGATTATATGAGTAAGATCTGATTTTTGTCTTTGTAGAAGACTTAATCTAAAAGAATTTTCCACAAGGAAAAGCTCTTTTGATTTTCACTATAGTACTATAATTTTGTTCAAATTGTTACTGAATAAAATAAGCAACAATGAAAATAATATTACAGGAGTACTAAATTTTATTAGCAGTTATGTTAATAGGTTCTTCCTATTGTTTGTAAAACCTTTTCATCTTCTATCTGTTTGTTGAACTCCTTTTATTAAGTTCTAGGTGAAATATCATTTCCATGAAGTGTTTCTTTCTCCGCTGGGGCAGGGTTGATTGCTTTTCCTCAGTGGTCCCATTATTGCTCTAGGTGATGTATTATGGATATAGACACTTATTATGTCTATTATTTACTAAAGCCATATAACAATGTATTATAATAGTTCGTGTGTCTGTTTCTTCCTTTTCTTTCCAGCAGATAGTGAGTTCTTCATGGGCAAAAATAATGCTTTAGTCTCTTTTTAAATGTAAGCTCCCCAAATAGAACCCAGTATATACCAGGTTCTTTAGTTGGTCAAGTAAACAAAACAAAATATAAACAAACTGTCCTATTGTTCATTTATAATAAACCCTACTGTTGGGCAAACGTTGCTGGCATAAATAAAGCCAGTATGTTTGAAAATTTTATATAGTTGAACTAGATATAATAAAGAGATTGATGAAAGATCCAGCAAGTTAAACAGTATTACACTTTCCACTGTGCCAATAAGACATTTTTAAAAGATTAGGTTATACTTTATTCTGAGAAAAGGCAATATCATGAATCCTGCTTTATTAATACCTAAATATATCACCATTGGTTAGTTTTGTATGGCAGAAAGGATATAGAAAAAATAATAATAGAAATTTTAACATGCTGTACTTTTCTCTGTAATTTTGTAAACTCACATTCCATACATACCAATAAAATTAATTCTGTACCTTTATTAAAAATTCAGTGTCTTCATTTATATTTAGAGTGGTAGCAACATAAAATTGAAACCTGAGAGTTGTGAAGGATATAAAGTCATATTTTAATAGAGAAACTAAATTGCTCCTTCAAAGAGCCTATAAAACTGAAAAGCATTCATTATAAATGTAATAAAAACTTATGAGTCCCGTTTTATTAAAACTACACCCAGTTTCCTGGAGGGACCTGATCATTTAGAGGTAAACCACGGACGCTTTATTTCTAGCGGCATACTTTATGTGAGATAAGACATCTACTGAAATGAAGTTGGTGGTTTTAACATGATCCCTAATGCACATGCACTCATAAGATTAGAATTTTAACTTTAGCAGAGTTTGCTGCTTTTGATAGTAAATTATTTACTGCTCCTTCTCCAAAAACCAGAATGATAGTGAAAGATAAAGCTTATGCTTCTTCTAATTGGTTTGTTATATCAGACTAACATCCTGTAAACTTCTTGCTCGAATCAAATTATATAGATTGACAATGTTACTGGATAATAACTTTAGTGATTACCATTGGCTTTTCTTTTTCTATTCAAATGTAGTACTGTTTTTAATGCATTAAGGAGGATCATTTTCAGTTTGGGCTTATTTTAGTGTTTTAAACTTTTATATGTTTCATGTTTGATACTATTTTACATCTTCCACATACATCTTTTAATTAACTGTGGTTGTATTGCTGACAGTGTGTGAAGGTGCAAAAGGAAATTACAAGGAACTGACAGGTTGTCCGGTTACTCTTAGTTTTAGA
This sequence comes from Cacajao melanocephalus, assembly GCA_963573385.1. Classification (NCBI taxonomy): domain Eukaryota; kingdom Metazoa; phylum Chordata; class Mammalia; order Primates; family Pitheciidae; genus Cacajao; species Cacajao melanocephalus. The sequence goes on along the minus strand of CAUYLG010020057.1, from coordinate 34,968 downwards.
ATCAGGTAACTTTAAATACAAATATTTGCATACTTAAATGAGAGAATTGAAATATGTGAGTTAATATACATTATATTTGGGCTGTATTGAGCCATTCCAACCTGTGTTCTTACTTGTAGTGTTATGTGATTCTAAGGGCAGATCTGGAGCCAAATTTAGGGGAATCGTCACATTTAGAAATTGAGACAGGTTTTTTTGTAAAATGGTGGCAGAGTATTTTAATCTCTTTCTTGAAATCCACTCCACAAATACATGTAAATTAATGAAAAAAAAAGGACACAAATTATAACAGCCCAACTAGAAAATACAGTTCCAAAATATAGTGACTGACATAGCTATCAAGTTCAGTGGAATTTGGTCCACATCGAGGGAGGACACTGGGAGTTGAAACATAGTTTTCCAGATCTCTACCTGTTTATATGTATCTCTGAAAATGCGTATATTCTCCACTCAAACATTCAATTCAATTGGTAGTTTTCTGTAAATACTGAAGTTCTTTTTGGGAACTTACAATCTAAAGAAAGAGAAAATGTGACAAGGACATTATAACTCTAATGCCAGATGTAAGTATTATGGAAAAACAAAGTCCAACAATGTATGAGTTCTAATAACCGGAGAATTGGGAAAAATGCTTCATAAAGAAGCACTTGCAAAACTGTTGAAAGAAGGATACGATTTCAGTAGGTAACGATGGAGGAAGAAGGCATTGTTTGTAGAAGTAGCGTCAATCAAGGCAGAAATTATCAGTGCATGTGTAGGGAGTAGTTATGGATACTAGTTTGATTGCAGCATGGGATACATGGTGGAAAGTATGAATCACTGCTTCACAAGGGTCTGTAGTTAGCAAGAGTGACCTGGCACACTCATAGTATTGGGAAGTTGGAGTTTATTATGGCAGTTAATCCACACAGCAGCCCATGGAGTAATAATAGCTGCTCATATAAGTTAGGAAAATGAGACTTAGAACTTGCCTAAAGTCATTCTGCTCTTGAGTATTCGAGCCAGGAATAAGATCCAGAGCTGTTCTGACCCATATTCTTACTCACAGTGTTATATGATTCTAAGGGTAGATCTGGAGCCATATTTAGAGGAATTGTCACATCAGGTCAAAATTTCAGCCAGGTTATGCAGACTAGGGAGAAGACTTTTTTTCTTTGTTCAAAATGAGTAAAAGAAAATCTGTTTCATTTTCCAATTAGTAATTGCATTCTTGTGTCCTGGAGACTAGGAAAAGAATACTTGGCTTCAAAATGCCGTCTTTGGAATCCATGGTGAAAAATTATAATTAAAACCCAGATGTCCCTAAATTTAAATTATCTCTGTACTCTTCATTCCTCTGCGCAATATTATCTGTCTACTAGTTTCTAAATTCTATTCAGTCAATGTTTTTTCCTCCTTGTTTGTTATTGTTGTTTACTGTAAGGTAGGTCTTTGCTTTAAATCCCTACTAATGTATGACAGTTCTAAAGTCTGAAGGAACTTTTAATTTGAAAGTAATTGCTTGACATCAAGAGTAATTTTCAAAAGAGCGAAATTATTTTAAACATTTTAAACTGCAATTTTAGTCTTTAGAATTAGATGGAGTTGTCATTTGATAAAATGTAATAGTAGTGAGTGAACACATTGTAAGTTGTCCATTGTGTAGTAGTTCTGCTGAGTTTTAAAATATAGTTATTTTTCCTGTCCTTCCAGCTTGATACTACCTTAACTGATGACAGATGGTACTTTGGTTTGTTGAAGCCTAATTCTATGATTATTTTATCTTTGATTGCCTTTTTAAAGACATATGGAGATATCATCATCAGATAATTAGCCATATTACCCTGAGAATCATTTTACTATAAATACTTTGTTCATTTCTAAGTAATTGGTTGGCTCATATGACCTTTGTGAGAGTTGCTCTACTTCCTCAACATTTTTAGTATTTTCTGGGCCTCAGATTAGGTAAAATAACATAGCATTAATTCATGATGCCTTTGTGAATATAAGAGAATTCAAGAGAGTTCATGGAAGTTTAGGGAAACTTCATAAAGGAAAAACTAGAAGTAGCTCAAGTCAGCCTCAGTAAGGGCAAAATAAATTGATATTCCTATTCAGTGAAATACTGCACAGCTCTGAAAACTAGTGAGTTTTGTATGTTCTGTTGAGGAGAGATGTCTAAGATAAAAAATGTAAAATTACAAATAGTATGAGAGCATTTATATAGCGATAAAGCTATGTGGAATCATAAACAGCAAACGTGGACAGTGAAAATATTCTAAGGAACCATTAACAGTGGTTATTTCTGGGGAAAGAAACTAGGTAAAATGATCATTTAAATTTTCGTATTTTCATTTCCTATTTTATGGAACTGCTTTATTTTTTTTCTTCCTTTTTCTCCCCCACTCACAATGAGCATGTATTGCTTTTAACTAAATAGATTTTTTTAAAAGTCTACATTTACTTAGAAAATAGTGTATAAGAGGCAGCTCTTCATGTCCTCCATAATCTTTTTGAATGAAACTTCATAATCTCCTAATTTACAATGATTGTAAGATGTTTTAGAGAAAAATACCACCTTGTTCCAGTTTAACTCTCCTAGTGATGAATGGACGACTTCCTTGGATTATTTTTTTTCTAGTTTGATTTTTATGGTTTGATTCTGGAAATGATGACCATGTCCAAGTCTTAGCTGGCATCCTTTCACATTATTCCAAGAGATTATTTTTATTATTTTTTTGGAGGACCCAAATTATTTTGGTTTAAAAATTAAATTTGTGGGTGTGGTAGCTCATGCCTATAATCCTAGCACTTTGGCAGGATAATGTGGGAGGATTGTTTGATCTGAGTAGTTCAAGACCAGTTTGGGCAACACAGGGAGATATAGTCTCTACCAAAAAAAAAAAAAAAAAAAAAAAAAAAAAAAAAAAGCGTCATGCACCTGTGGTACTAGCCACTTGGAGGCTGAGGTGGGAGAATCACTTAAGCCCAGGAATTCGAGGGTGCAGTGAGCTGTGATTGTGTCAGTGAACTTCAGCCTTGGTGATAGAGGAAGAACAAAATAAAATAAAATAGAGAACAAAAATTAAATTTGATTACATAGTTTAGTGTTCTAGACATATTGATGAAAAATATGAAATTCATCAGAACAAATTAATAAAAGTTTATCTGGAATATTTGCAGGTTTAGCGAGATTTCAAATAAATTTTTTGTATTGGTTTTAATACATTTCATTTTTTTCTTATAATTTCTAAAAGTTAAATTTATCATATTCTGGAAAAAAAAACATGGATTTTAGAATCATCCACACTTATAAAAAGGAACTCATAGGGTAGAAAAATGGAAATAAATGAGATCACATATATAAAGCATCCTGAAGACAGGCTCAGTCTACAATTAGACTTTCAATAAAAATATATGTGCATATTTGCTTTTAAAGATAAAAATTTCTTTATAATTAAGTTTCGACATAATAAAAAGATGATATGGCAAATGATAAACATACATGATTGAAATTTACACTTTACTTTGACTTCTAGTAGTGTTACCCCCTATATTCTTTCAATCTGTTTGATTTTTATTCCTTGCAACTTTTGCTTTTAGTCTTGAAAAGCAGCTGATAATGTCAGTCCAGTTTATATTGGGATCATAGAAATTGGTATCCATTGAAACAGAATAGATAAGTTTTTTTAAAAAAATTGCTTCTAGCTTCTCATCTAATCCTCCAAAAATATTAATGGGATTTAGGTTTCTACTGTCCTTACTACTTCAAATTTTAATTAGTTTAAATTGAAATGGTATTAATAATCCAATAAACTTAATAAAATCTTTGCAATTATATGTAAGTATAAGTGGAAGCCAAAAATCTATTACTTCATGCCTCATACAACATAAGTTTTATGTAGTGCATATTATTTCATTAAGACCTAATATATTAAGTAAATAGATTAAATGGTGGCAGTTTAAATTGTTATTTTTCAGTAACTTGAGTTTTTAAAAAAATTCACTAAAACACATTTCTGCTTATGGAAAATCATCTATGAAAAGCATAAGTAAAATTGTTTTGTTGTAATATTTTTGCATAAGTATATACATTGCAAAATTGGAAGTTTAGGGTCTGCATGCTAAATGATTATAGAAGTTGTTACTGGGTGGAGCTAAGTAGATATGGTCTTGGGAAGTAATTTTGTGATTTCTAATAAGGGGTTAGACATAATGCCTACCTCACAGAATTGGTGAAAATAATTTATAATGGAAGTTTTATAAAAGAAATACTGTTTTAGGTGTTAAGCTTTTATTTAGAAACAAATACTGATTATTGTTTTTATCAGCTCCATATATATTTGACTGTGAAGACACGCATACTATTCATTCACAACGTCTATTGAGTACTTGTTTTGGACTCGGCATTGTGGCAGTAGTGACTTTAGTGATAAATAAGATGAGGTTCCTAACACTGTTGGAGCTCATAGCCATTGAAGGATGGGGAGCATTAAAAGCAAACAATTATGGTACAAAATTACAAATATTGTAAACAGGTGTAATGGTACAAAGGAGGGGTGGATTATGATTCTGTTGGGATCTCAGGAATCTTTCTCAGAGGCTACTCTTTAAGCAAGGTAAATGAAAGATGCCGTGACCAAATGGTAGACTGTCATAGGTAGATAGACTATTCAGTAAACGTCTACGCCACCATTAAAAGCATACTAAATGTAGGATGAATACTCAGTTAATCAACTGTGTATTGAAAAGCCACAATAGACAAGCTCCTGTACTAGCCACGGTGGAACTAGAACCCTAAAAAGATACGGTTTTTGTTCTTCAGGGGCTCACAGTCCCACAGAAGGCAGATGTGTGTTCACAGAGGGCTGTGCCTGAGGCAGCAGTTGAGTAAAGGTGCTAAAGAAACTGTGCCATATGACCAGGCCATGGTATCACTGCCAAATCCCAAAGAGACGGTTGTGACTTTATAAGTAGTTTGGACTCTGGAATACCAACTTAAAAGTGGACTGGCCTAAAAGAGGAGATAAATTTTAAGAAATCAATAGTATTTTACAAACACATATATGATATAGTCTTGAGATGTTAGGTCAATTAATGGGTAGGACACAGTTTAAATAATGGGAAGTTGACAGCCTCGTCAAACATTTTGTATTTTGTAAATAATAGGTAAAATAAGCAATATTAAAAGGGAATATAAATTATATCACTAAAAATACTATTAGCTAACCCAGCTAAAATATCTTAATTAGATATATCAATCAAAATACGTACTGGAAGATCTCCTATTGATCTTTTAGTTTTTCCCACTTAAATGAAGAGGCTCTTTCTGATTGGTCTCTGTTCTCTCTGGTCAGGATCTCTAGATATTGAGGATTTCCCATTCAGGGGACTATCTTTAGAATCTCTTTTCTTTTTAATCTCAGATAATCACTCTTGGGGGTTATAAAACCTGAGTGAAAATTAGAATTATATTTTCTTTAAAAGTGATTGGAGATGGATGCTCAACGTTTAACTCTGTTTTAAGGATTGTTTCTAGGTCTCTCATTCTAAATCATTACCACACTTTCTCACTATCGGACGAAAATTACCTCAATTTTAATTTTATTATGTCTTTAAATTTGTTTATCTATTTATCCATTCTTACCTCATTGGTTCTCAGGGTGGGAAGAAGAAGCATCTGAACCCACTATCAAGAGCATAGCGTCTACTGTGCCCTTGTTCTGTCATTCCCTGCTTCTTGCAAGAGCTTACAGTGATACCCATCAACTTTCTGTTGTATTTTAAATTTCTTCGCATCAGCCCTCAAAGAGGCTACATCTCCACATACTTCAAAAAAGAGAAATACACAAAAGAGGAAGTCCCTCACATTAATCTCTCCTCAAGCTTTTTTTCTCTCTCTGTTCTTCATGTCTGAACAGTTGTTTTTACTTAATATCTCCATTTATGCATCTCCTAGTAATTGTTTATCCACTGAAGTCTGGCTTCTGCTGGAATCATCCAGAGCTCTGTTAGGTTGCCAAGGACTCCCAATTGCCAACTTCAAACTCTCCTCAGGGGCTTCATCAATGTACAGTCTATGTGATTAGCCATCACTTTTCTAAACTCCTCTCTTACCTCATCAGTTACCACTCTCTCTTCTTGCCTGTATAATTTGTTTTTAGTCTTAGTTGTATCTTCTGCCTTTATCCTGCTAAAAAGTGTGGCTGTTTATTTTAGTTCTGCATGTGATTTTCCCTTTGTGTACTTCAGATTCTCTTGGGCAATCATCTCCTTTCTTTGATTAACCTGCCATGTGATACCCAAATCTGGAGCTCTTGTCCGGGTTTCTCTTGAGCTTTATACTCTTGGCTTCATCTGGATGGACAAGGCATTCATATTTGCTATGTTCCAAACCTCTTGCTGTTTTATATCTGTTGTCAACTAGAATTGAGATTGCTATCTTTCAAAATAAACAATTCACTTAATATTATTAAGTATTTAACATACTAAGTTTTGTAGGAAGAAGCAAAAAGAAAAGGAGTTATGATTGTTGGCATTTCTGGATTGCTCAGTTTGCAGACTAAATACAAATTTGGGGCATTAGAATATCAGGAAATAAAAACAAAATTGTTTAAAAGGAATTGACACATGATATTTTTAAGTCAAAGGAAACAAATGACTTTATTGGAGTTCCTTATATCATGGTGTAGTATTTTTATTTTAAATATTTGGCCTTGATGTTAAATAACATATGGGAATATGAAATCTTATAATCTCAAAATTTTTTCTGGGCATAAAATAATCTGATCAAAGCTGATGAGGGTTATAAAAATGCATTGTTGTATTCTGTCTTTGCTCCTTCTAGGTGAGTCTGAGAGAAAATTACTTCTTCCACTTGGGTACATAGTTGATCAGCCAAACTCTAAGTGATACCTGATGAGTAAAGGTGTCAACCATAAGGTTGCTCTGTGCCAGTGCAACTTCTGTTTTTCTCCATCACCTTTGGCCAGATCCTGCCTGACAACCACAGATTTCTATGCGGCCCCCTCCTGCTCCTGCTCCTGCTTATCAGCAAGCACCTGCTTCTAACATAGCTCCTGGTTATAGCAATGGAACCAACTAGCTTTCTTTTGTAGAATAAATGGATTTATCCTTAACCAGCAATGGATGATTAGGATGGGAAGGTAGGGTGGAGGGATGTGTATAGAAAGAATGTGAAATGTGAAGTTCCCTTTTAAAAAATGTTTTCTTGTTTAACTCAAGAGTAGATCAGCTTCTGTTTGGCATGAATTTATTTTCTAAAGATGCTAACTGGTCTCAGGATATGTTTAAGAGTAAAATATGCTAGAATCTTCTTACCTTAGAAGCCAGTTTGTGCTACTGACCTGTCAGGAGGAATACTTCCATGTCGGGAGGAGGGAATATACCAGTATTTGCCTTTAGGGAATTTGCCTGTAAGAGTACATTAAAAGTCATTCCCAGTCAAGGCAGTTTGTTTAGATGTAAAAATATACAAACGGGGTGTGTGTGTGTGCATGTGTGTGCGTGTGTGTGTGTATGTGTGTGTGTGTATTTGAGCAGCAGCATTTTACCTTTCTGCTGATTTTAACTATCTTTCTGGAAGTATTCTGTTAGTGAATGTGATTGTAATGTAACAGATTTTACATGCTGTAATGGGATTTAAATTGCTCTGTGAGGCTAAATGAAATAGTTAATCTAGACTTTTGCCTTGGTTTTCTTACCTGCATTTTGGGGGAGGAATGTTGCAAAGAATATATATTTTTAAGAATATCATTCAAAATACGAAATAATATACTATAAATGATATTAATAAAGGTCATATAACTACATTAGAATGAAGACTTGTAAGCCAGGCTGGCCTTGGAAATAATTGTGAGTAAAGCAGTATGCCTTTCTTGTTTCTCACCTTTCCATCTCTTGGATGCCTTCTTATCTGCCACTGCAGACAAGCAGTGGTCAGTTCCTTTCTCCTCCTTTTGCCTGCTCAAAGCAAAAGGAAGAAGCATTATTCATGTTTGCTATGGGTCAGACTTTGTACTGGATGGTTGGCACACAGTCATTTAAATGACTGTTAAATTTGTGGCATCAGCTCTCCTTCCCCAGCTGCAAACTTTGTTTACTCAAACTGCCTAGTTAAGATGCTGCAGAATTTATTTATGTCATGTGATGTCATACACAAATACCTATTTACCAACCTAGCTTCCTACATACATATTAACAATCCTCTTTTATATAGATATGCAATATGCTCTTGTCAGTGAAGAGTGTGGCTTTTGATAGCGGAGTGCTTGAGGAAACTAAGGCTCTAGAGATTGTCACCTGCCCAAGGTCACATATTGTTAGTGACATATTGTAGTAAAAGGATTTGTACCTAAGTGTGGTGGACTCCAACTTTCATTCTTGCAAGTTTTTTTAACCACTTTTCTCTACCTTACATTCTGTTGTTCTGCTAGTGCATAATGGAGTGAAATATTTCTAATTTTGCATTTTTTGTTTTTTATCTATACATATATATTTTAGGCAAAATAAAAATAGTTTTCACTTTGGACAAATCTAAAAGTATATTTGATAATAGAGGAAGAAGCTCTGTAATCTACATGTAGTGTGTTGGTAATGCTAGATTTATTTTTAAACTAAAGCCTGTCAAGGACTAATAGAATCAGAGAAAACCTTGTTTTTGCTTAGGTGTCATTGTTTACCTTGAGCATGAAAAATAGAGCAAGTGGTTAGAAAACTTAGAGGAGTTAGAAGTAATAACCGTTATGCTACCCTGGAAATAAAAGGAAATGATAAAGCATATACCTACCAGCTCAGTGATCAGTGATTTTAGCTGTTGGTGAGACATTTAATTTAGTGTAAAAAATGGTATGAGATGATTCTGTAAAACATGTATCTGCAGACAATTTTTGTGTCATCATTTATTTTTGATATACTGCCAACTGGCCATGTTAATTTCCACTGATAATACAACTAAAATTATCGTATCAACATGTATTTCAGGGACTTTCTACAAATACGCTTGGAATTGTCTTATAAACAAAACCTTATTATAGTCAAACAGAGTTTGAAATGTTAAGGCTAAGTTATGATAGCAGTTTATCTGAATAAGCATTTAGACTAGGAAAGGAATCCTTTCCTCTTAAAGATGTAGTACGTCTTCTCTTTCCACTCCAAAGCCTTCTATTTCTCATGCCTGGGGTGGGTTGGAGGTAGAGAAAGCACCTTAAGCTAAGTCAGTTCAAGATCATAAAAGCTATGAAGAATGACAATTCTCTGATGCTTTTCTGTATTAAAAATATCCTCCTTATTCTCTTAACTTCATCTTTGCCCTAGTTCTTTGCTGAAGAATGCCATAGTTTCTTCAGTATTTCAGTATTTGTAGGGTTTAGGAGAATATGGACCAATATTTCTTTCTTTCTTTTTTTTTTTTTTTTTGATTACTTTTAGGACTTGGGTTATCTGTGATAGGAAAGTTAAAGTATAACGTGTGAGTAGAGTGTAAAACATTAAAGAAAACCTCTTGAGAAAATAACTGCCCTATTTATTAGGTATTAGTGGAAGTCTTCTGGTCATTAATGTCAAGTTAATTTCCTTTGTGGCAGGCCGTTATAGTATTTCTTTTTTTTTTTTTTTTTCATTAAAAAAGGTGGATGACATGAAAGCACTGATGTCTTTTAATAGTTATAATTGATACATAGGCCTCTCAGGCTTCTGAACTCCACAAGGGCAAAGTTTCTGCTTTTGAGACACATCTCTCTGCCCCTTTTATCTCCTCTAATTGATTTTGGTATTTTAATTGAAAACACTGGTTTTAAAGAATGAGCTCTATAGGGCCCTGGTTAGAGAAGACCACAATAAAAAGTGTATGTGAATTACCTCATTTCTTCTGAGTGGCACGCTTTAGGTGTGGTGCCTCTAGACCATTTTCTACTGCTTGCTCCAGTTTGCATTTGAGCGCAGTTTTCTCTCAGCAGTGTTCCTAGTAGGTGCAGTAGTAGAGCCGGCTGATGCTATTGGAATGGTGCTTGAACAGGAGGAAGGTTTTTTCTTAACCATTTCTACAGATCTGATCTTCCAGGAAGTTAGCTAGTTGGAATAATTCCCTTGGCTTAAAAATACCATATTAGGTAGGAAATCTTCCTATTGAAAAAGATGTTATTCTACAGGACTAATAGTTAAATAACAAGCGAATATGAGTAATGACATTACCTTGGAGAATGTCAGTAATACCAAGTTTGTCAAGTGGCCACTCTCTGGGTCCCTTTTCATTGTGTGCAGGTGCCCGATTAACAGTTTTACTGTACTAGCTACCCACTCAGTAGCTAGTACAAGAACTTATCTCCTCCCAGGACAAAATGGTTTTTTCCTTAAACTGCCAGATCCAACTACTATGGGCAGAGTCCTGTAATGAGGTCTTATGGACTCAATGTCTGCCAAATTCATATGTTGAAATCTTAACTCCAAATATGATGGTATTAGGAGGTGGGGACTTTGGGAGGTAATTAGGTCACAAGGATGGAGGCTTCATGTATGAGATTGGTGCTCTTATCAAAACGACTCCAGAACAGTCTCTTGTTCCCTTTCTGCCATGTGAAGAAACAATGAGAAGAGGTCAGCCTGCAAACTGGAAGAGAGAATTCACCAGAACTTGACCATGCTGGCATTCTGATCTCAGCCTTCCAGCCTTCCAAAACTGTGAGAAATAAATTCCTGTTGTTTATAAGCTACCCAATTTATGGTACTTTGTTAATTGCTGCCTGAACTAAGACAGGAGAACCATGAATTGACCTGAAACGTGGGTTACAACCTTTATTTGTTATTGAAACAGCAAGAGAGAACTTAAGCCACACTGTGACAGAGACTGTCACAAACCATGGAAGGAGCAGGAGCTATAGAAACTGGCAAGCTATAAGCGATGACATCTACTTTTGCTCTCCAGAGGGGCTCTGCCAGGAAGGTTCCAACTCTTCCTACTACAGCTTCTCCTTCTGTGACACGTCCTATCAACCTGGCCTTCTCTGTCTCTATACCCTGCTTTAAAAAGTAACTTTCATTTTCCCTTTTAGAAACAATAGCAAAAATATGGATGTAAATCTTACCCTGACTTGGCAGTATTTTGATGTACTTAAGGCCTCACATTCCAGAGCCAGGTAGCCTGGATTTGATTCCCAGATCTATAATTAATCCATAAGTGATTTAGGGCAGGTGATTCAAGGACTCTGTGCTTCAATCTCCCCTCTAAAAAACCTGTGTGCCCCTTGTATAGAGAACTAGTTGAGTTACTATTTGTACAGCAGCTAAAACAATACCTGCCATCTGATAAGCTCCTTTTGTTTGCCATCGTAATGATTATTATTACTTAAAATATAATTCTAATGACAACGTTCATTCCTTCAACAAATATTTATTAAGAACATACTTTGTGCCAAGCATGGTATTCTGTCTCATTTCCAACAGGCTCCATACTATGAGTAAGGCCAGAAGCTAACTATAATGTAGTGATTTGAGTTCTTATTACAGTACTATGTTTGAAATATAAGAGCACATTTAGCTTTTAGCTGTATATTTTAGAAGGTTAGATGTGTAACTTAGGGTTGGATAGTATTGCCCTGAATCTCTGGGTACTTTTTCAAAGTGTCAGCATTACATTTAGTTGGTCCTAAAAGAGAGAGCCTGGTGGCCCTGTCCTCCAGTGGCAGAACTTATATTTTGTGTATGCAGTTGCCCTGCTTCCCTGAGAGCCACTAATGGAGGGATTAGGACCTCCTTGCCCAGAAAAGGAAAGGCCTAATTTTGTTGCTGCCCACAGACTGTTAGAACACCACCACCTTCCTTTCATTCTCTTACACTGGTTTGCGTCATACACTGCGTGTGTGCATTTGTTCTTGAAGACATTAATACTTCCTTTGATTTTATTTATACGTTTGCAGTCTTTTCCTCTGTGTAAAGGCATATTCATTTAGGGGGAAAAAGTGCCTACTACTAAGTCTGTTCCCAGAACTAAATAGACTATTTATATTGTACTGGGGAGACAAGAAGTTATTAAAACTAAAAAAAAAAAAAAAAAAAAAAAAAAAGCAGGGGTGAGGGGGAAGTTACAGAAAATTCTATGGAATGTTTTCAAAAGTAAATGTGGCCTCTTCCCAGTGTTGCCTTTGTCTGATCTTGTCCATTATACATGAATTCCAGAGGTTCTTAAAGAACTGGGCCATAAGACCCATTCTTAGATTTTATATTGAATTGATTGTCTCATCAATGTGCCTCAAAAAGTTGAAAGATATGGTCCTAGATGCTTAAAACAATTGAGTGGAATGATAGGTATATATTAGGCAGAAGAGAGAAACAAAGAAGGCCAAAGTAGGCATAAGGACATGAATAGTCCCATGGCTATAACTGTAGTTGTGACAGTCACATGCCAGCAGCATATACAATGATGTCACTGTCTGTCTGTCTGTGTAGTCTTTCCTTTAGAAAAAGTTAATTACAGACTTTCTTTGCATCATAGATGCCTTTGGTGGGAATCTGCTATACCCTATGCAACTGTTCTCAGAATAAATTTTTAAATGAACAAAATAAAATATACTGAAGATGAAACCAGTTTTATTGAATTCATTTAGCAAAACATTTTAAAACTTGTGATGTGTTATATATTTGTTTCTTCATAATATATTTAAATGTATTAATTAACATGATCTAATAACGCTAGGCCTAAAAACATAGTTTCAAAAATAGTGTAGTGTTGAAGGTAAAAAATATTTCAAGATATATAAAACAATGGGAATGTAATATAAAAATAAATCAGATGTCTATTGGTGACCAAGTCATAGAATTTAAAATAAAGCGTATTTCTCTACATGTCCAGAAGCTAAGCAAGCTAATAACTCATATCTGTTTACACTTCTCATGTTGTTTCATCTAAAATGCTTATATTCATTGGAATAAAGATTTAAATGAACAAAGTGGTTGGACAGTAATTCAAAAGGATCAGACAAATAGTTTTCTCTAATATCCTTGCTATTCTTTTCATTAGGTTACAAAAATTTTAGTTTTCTGTTAGTAATCTACAAGAATACTTGTAGATTAAAGTGAGTTTTCAGGTTTAGTAATTGCTGTTTATTTAATATATTTTTGTGGTTAATTGTTACATTCTTTTTATCCTTTAAGGTAATATGCTTACAACGTTTAGATTTTCTTATTTTGCCATCACTTTCAGATCTTTAGTCCTTATGCCTCCTGACATCTGCAGTTTCTCCAGCTATATTTTATTTCTAATTGCTAAAGTCAACAAACATATTCAGACATAGTAAGAAGGAAAAGGCCTATGAGTTATGGGCGATTGCCTTTATGTATTAATGGTGCCCATGGAGGGTCTCATTAACATGCACAGCATGGGGAATTTTTGCAGCTACCACATAGAGCTCAAAAATCCAACTGCAGAGTAGATTTGATTGTTTATGTCTCAGTATTTTTATTTGGAGCTTTAAAGGACATTAACAAAACTTCTTGGGGCAGGTGGAATGCCATATGGCATAGGGACTGGACCACTGCCATAGCTTTAGAGATTTATCAAAGCTTCTCCTAGTGGGAATGATATGAGTCTCTTGGACTGCTTCCATTCAGTGATGACATTCATGTACAGATCAGCAACCAAGCTACTTTAGAAACAAAAGAAAACCGTAACTATCTCGAAAGAGATTTTTTGTTTTTGATGGGGCCTGAAGGAGAGCATCTTTATTAGCAGGATCTTTATTGGAGTCAAAACATTTTTATACTTACTAACTCATTACACAAAATTCATGCAAATACTGTGCAATAATTTGAGGGTGGATTGGGTGATATAGTGGTTTCTATGCATTGAATACTCCTAAATTCAGATTTTTTGCTTTCTGAACACACACACACATGCTGACTCTCTCTCTCTCTCTCTCTCTCTCTCAACATCTATGGATAGTTCTGAATGGTGGCATTGCCTTTGAGTGGCAGTGTCTGGGGTCTGCTGTAGGTAACAACAGAAGTCAGGCTTCTGTTGCATTTTTGACAGTATAGCAAACTTCCTTTCCACAGTGTTTTTTTTTTTTTTTTTTTTTTTTGCCAACTTTGAGGTGGGGTGGGAAGAACTGCTTTTGTGGCACTGCTTGCTACAGCTGTTTCTAATGATCACTAAGCAGCAGTGAGACCAGAAGCTCTAGAGAACAAAAAGGCAAGGGAAGTTCCTTTCAATGCTTGAGAGAGAAAGTGGATTGCATCCTTATTTAATAGAATATGGGGAAATTGAATATTTATGATTATGTCACTGACTTCAAATTATCAATATATACATGTACTTTGGAATACTATACACAGTTTATTCTGTACAACGTAATTTTTGTAAATAGTGGTATGTTTCAGGGTGTCATGTTAGATGGCAATTGGCACCTTAAACATTTGAAGATAAAGATTAAATAATATTGAATAACATTTACATATTGACCCATTTCCGTTATTTTCCTCCTCTTTGATTCCTGACAGAATTATAATTTGTTTCAAGAACACCCTAGAGTACTATTTGATTCTTTATAGCTGCTCACATACCTCTAATATAAAGTAGTGAAGCATAATATGAAAAAATTATATTGCTGTGAATATAAAATATAATAACTACCACTTATGGATACTTTCTATTTCCGTAAATCAGCTAGATATCTCATATGTCCCTATTATTGTAACAACAGTGCAAAGTAGGTGTTATTTCCATTTTATAAATGCAGAAAATGAGACCAAGAGAAATTAAGTAACTTCCCGAGTTCTTACAAATATACCTAACGAGTGGTAAAACTGGGTTTTAAAAAGCCATTATCGGTTACATTCCAGTGTGCATGTTCTTTCCACCTGAAATATTTGTCTTTTGTTTTATGGCAGATATTTCACAGAGATTCGTAGTTTCTTGATTGAGACATTTTGCCCCTTTGAGTTAAAGGGCCTTGATGAAGTACAGATAGGCCTTGTGGAAGACTCTTAACAATAACAACAAAATGAGAGAAGTCACGCTGCTAATGAGAAACAATGTATGATATAGCTGTCTAGGAACATGCCAACCCAATTTCTGACTGTAAGTCTGAGAGTATAGCTTCTCTTTGTCCCAGTTTA
This sequence comes from Cacajao melanocephalus, assembly GCA_963573385.1. Classification (NCBI taxonomy): domain Eukaryota; kingdom Metazoa; phylum Chordata; class Mammalia; order Primates; family Pitheciidae; genus Cacajao; species Cacajao melanocephalus. The sequence goes on along the minus strand of CAUYLG010020057.1, from coordinate 19,860 downwards.
GCTCTGAATACGTATGCAGTCATTTCCCTTTATAACTCTCTGTGGACAGAGCTTGCAATATACGATCTGAAATGATACAAGTGGCTCCTAGTAAAATGAAGCCAACGAAGCTATGGCCTAAAATATAATCTCTTTTTTTAAAAAGCTTGTTTGTTACTGAGCTTGCCAATTTCCATAATTAGTCAGAGGCAATTAAGTACCTTAATTAGTTTGATCTTTATGGAATTTCCAGCATATTTTTGTTTTGTAATCAGAACTAAATTTGAATATGACTAATAACCCTTATAAAGGTTTACATTAGCATATATCCAAATGGTTTACTTCTGTTTTAGGATAGAGATATTTTATTGACACAATTTTAACATGCATTTCAAAAAAACACAGTGTTTATGCGTTATTACTTACTGATTTGAAATATCTCATCTTTATCCTGCAGGCAGCGTGGGGTTAATAAGAACATGGTGACCTTTCTTCATTTTTTGCTTTACACAACCACGAAATAAACATTTAAGACACATTTGTAAATAGTTAATATGTCTTAACCACTTTATATAAATAATACTTTAAACTTTTAAAATACCTCATTAATATAAAAGCTTATGCAATCTAGCAAGGCACCAATTGAAGAGTAAACTGCCAGTCTATGTAAGATTTAGTATTCCAATGATAGTACAAATTAAGGGTTGATTTGATTGGTGAATTGCTGTCTTCCAAATTTCAAATTACATAATCACTTGAGAGAATCCAAACTATTTACAAACTAGCCTGAGTTCTCTTGTTTTCTTTTGCATGTCTCTGCCACCATTGGCTACATCTGTAGGATCAGGTTTTTTTTCTTATTTGCAACTAGATTCATTCTTGAAATCACGACTGCCTTAGATTTCACATCACACTTTACCTCCACCCCAGAGGTATTTCCTCTGAGAGACATGTCTGACTTTCTTTATTTTCTTAATTCCACTTAAAAAAAAAATCTCTGGGTGTACTTTGTACTCTCTTTTCTAATTCTCATTTTTCAGTCTTATCGTCTTCCTTTTTGTCGTTTTCAGTTGATAAATAAGCTGAGAAACTCTATCTTGACCACAAGCTGAGTGCTTTTTTGAGTTTTTGAAGGTCTGAGGATTCTTTTGAGTGGAATGCATCATGGAGTTTTCGGGGACTGAGCTCTCAGGCAACCTGGCTCCTCTAAAACCAGATTCTCTCAAGACCTTGGGACAGCTTCTGCTCTTCTTAGTTCTAAAAGCACCAAAGAAATGGTAAATACCTGATGGCAATAGAAACTAGAAAATAAACTATGTATTTGGCTTCATTAGCATTATTATTAGCCTGATAAGTGGGAATCCTGTTCCAGAGTTCCACTTAGCATACTGATCAATTGAGTTGTGAAGATATTAAAGTGATGGACAGTTAGATAGATTTGATTAGACTAAAAATAGCACTAGGAAGAAAACAAATAAGATTCTTCATTTTATATATCAACTCCATGGACATATTCTCTCTTCTGACACTTAGGGGGAGATTATTTTAAAACCTCTTTTTATGTTTTTTATTTCTTATTGTGCTTAATTCTTTTTATTAAAGTAAGCAATGGCTGTGTATATTGAAATGTTTATTCTTAAAGCTTTTGAAGCCCAATAATTTTATTCAACACTTGTTTTATATGTAAGCAAGGTTTGAGTGTATCTAAAGTGACAGATGAGCTAGCTACAAAATTTATAGCTATTTATTTTAGCTGTAAGAAGTAAGCAGAAATGTGGAAGCGATGATAAGAAGCCCTTAGTGTACTTTATTCTTGTGTTAGCTTTTATCATGCTATTGAAAATAGTTATGGTCAACATTTTGTTACTGTTTGTGGCATAAAACTAGATTAAATAGTGCTGGTCATTTGTTGAGGTTTACATAAAACCTGCACATTTATCTTAATATCTACTTTCAAAATTGGAAAGTTCAATTTTTGTGTGTTTTAGGGCAAGAGAGCCTTCATTTATTCCTCTGAATGGTCATTTCAGTTTGTATTCATTGTTGTGCTTCCAACTGGTAGCTGTATAAGTGGGGCCATAGCTGCTTCATGAAGCTGGGAGCTCAAATCAAGGATTTACCCATTTGTTAAATCTATTAATGACCAGTTATAATTCATCTGACATTATTTAGAACATGGCGTAGGTAATGATGAATAAGCAGGAAAGATCCCTATTTATGGACATTACTTACATTCTATTAAACAAACATAAATAAATAGGAAAATAGCAGAATAGTGATAACTAAAATGCAGATATAGGATTATTTATTAGATGCATGTTTCATGTTATGTGTTTGGGGAAATATCCATTCCTATTTTAGAAAGTCACATGAAGATATTTGCTTTATTTATTTTCCAGCCAACTACAGCAGGAGAAATCGGGCTCAGTAATGTTAAAGCATTCTTATTACGTGGATCCTAAACATATGTGCATGTTATCTACTGGCAACAAAAGCAATATAGTAATAAGAACATCAGCTAATTATATTTAAATAGGCCTATGTAGAGTGATAATAATGTAATAATGGTAAGATAACATAGTAATAATGGTGTAATAGTAAGATAGTATAGAAATATCGTATAATATTTGGTGGTTATAAAAATTAATATCATTTTCCTTGTTCCAATAGCATCAACTAAACACTGTAATATATGTTATTTTAGTATGCTGGATTTACTTTAAGGAATAACATTTTTATATCCAAAAAACAGCATAGAAGCCTAATATACAGTATGTCAAAATTTTCTCAATTTATATAATGAAACACATATTCCATACACAGCCAAAATGAATTTTAAAAACAGGCTTTGTCAATATGTATGTGCAAATGAATGAAACATAATTAGATAGTACAGTTGTTTCAGTACAATTTTATTATAGGCTTATGTTGTTTTATTGTGCTTCACTGTGTTATGCATCAGGTTTGTGGCAATCCTGCATTGAGCAAGTCTGTCATCACGTTTCCAACAGCATGTGCTCACTTCATGTTTTTGTATCACATTTTGGTAATTCATGCAGTGTTTCAAACTTTCCTTATATGTTGTAGTGATCTATGATTAGTAATCTTTGCTGTTACTGTTGTAACTTTTTCAGGGCACCACAAACCTCACCCATATAAGATGGCAAATTTAATTAATGAATATTGTGTGGTTCTGACTACTCCACTGACTGGCAGATTCCTGATCTCTTTTTCTCTCCTCAGGCCTCCTTATTGCCTGAGACGCAACAGTTTTGAAATTAGGCCAATTCATAATCCTACAGTGGCCTCTAAGTGTTCAAGAGAAAGAACGAGTTATGAGTCTCTCACTTTAAATGTAAGTCTAGAAATGACTGAATTTAGTGAGGAAAGCACGTCAAAAATTGAGATAGGTCAAAGCCAGGCCTCTTGTACTAATTAGTGAAGTTGTAAATTCAAAGGATAAGTTCTTGAAGGAAATTAAAAGTGCTACTCTGGTGAACACACAAATGATAAGAAACCAAAATAACCTCATTGCTGATATGGAGAAAGTTTGGGAGTTCTGGAAAGATCAAACCAGCCCCAGCATTCTCTTAAACCAAATCTTAATCCAGAGCAAGGCCCTGACTCTCTTCAATTCTGTGAAGGCTGAAAGAGGTGAGGAAGTTTCAGAAGAAAATTTGGGAGCTAGCAGAAGTTGGTTCATTCCTGACAACTTCAGAAAATAAGCTGTTTTTATAACATAAAAGTTTAAGGTAAAGCAGTAAGTATTGACATAGAAGTTGCAGCAAGTTAGCTAAAATAATTGATGAAGGTGGCTCCACTAAACAACAGATTTTCAAGATAGATAAAACAACCTCGTTTTGGAAGAAGGTGCCATCTAGGACTTTCATAACTAGAGAGAAGTCAATACCTGACTTCAAGGCATTAAAGGACAGGCTCACTCTCTTGTTAGGAGCGAATGCAGCTGATGACTTTAAGTTAAAGCCACTGCTCATTGCCCATTCCAAAAATCCTAGGGCCTTTAAGAATGATGCTAAATCTGTGTTACTTGTGCTCTATAAATGGAACAACAAAGTCTAGGTAACAGTACATTTCTTCATAGCTGAAGTGTCCAATCTTTTGGCTTCGCTGGGCCACATTGGAAGAAGAAGAATGGTCTTGGGCCACATATAAAATACACAAACACTACCAACGTCTGATAAGATTAAAAAAAATGCAAAAAAATCTCATAATGTTTTATGAAAGTTTGTAAATTTGTGTTGGCCATGTTCAAAATTGTCCTGGGCTGCAGGTGGAACAAGCCTGGTTTACAGCATGATTTACTAAATATTTTAAGCCAATTGTTGAGACCAACTGCTCAGATAAAAAGATGTTTTTCAAAATATTGCTGCTCACTGAAAATTCACATGGTCATCTAAGAGCTCTGATGGAGATGTATAAGGAGGCTAATGTTATTTTCATGCCTGCTAACACAACATCTATTTTGCAGACCATGGATCAAGGAGGAATTTTGACTTTCAAGTTTTATTATTTAAGAAGTACATTTTGTAAGACTCTACATAAATAATGATGCTGCTGATGGATCTGGGAAAAGTAAATTGAAAACCTGGAAGGGAGTCACCATTCTAATGCCATTAAGAACATTTGGGATGCATAGGAACAGATCAAAATATCAACATGAACCAGAATTTGGAAGAGTTTGATTCTAATGCTCATGGATGACTTTGAGGGGCTCAAGACATAAGTGGAGGGAGTGACTACAGGTGTGGTAGAAATAGCAAGAGAACTAGAATTAGAAGTGAAACTTGAAGATGTAACTGAATTGCTACAATCTCATGAGAAAACTTGAACAGATTAAGGAGTTGCTTTTCATGGATAAGCAAAGAAAGTGGTTTCTTGAGATGGTATCTTCTCCTGGTGAAGATGTTGTGAACACTGCTGAAGTGACTACAAAGGACTTAGAATATTTAACAAACCTAGCTGATAAAGCAGTGACAGGGTTTGAGAGGATTGACTTCAATTTCAAAACTTCTGCCGTGGGTAAAATTCTATCAAGCAGCCTCATGTGCTGCAGAAAAATCTTTCATGAAAGGAAGAGTCAATTAATAGGGCAGACTTTATTTTCTTATTTTAAGAAAATTTTCACATCCACCCCACCCTTCAGCAGCCATCACCCTGATCAGTCAGCAGCCATCAACATAGAGGCAAGACCCCCTAGTAGCTAAAGGATTACAACTGGCTGAACGCTCAGATGATTGTTAGCATTTTTTTAAGGAACAGAGTATTTTTAAATTAAGGTTTATACTTTTTTAAGACATAATGCTGTTGCATACTTAGTATAGTATAGTGTAAAATAACTTTTATAAGCACTGGGAAAGCAAAACATTTTTATGACTTGGTTTATTGCTAGATCCACTTTATTGTGGTGGTCTGTAACAAAACCTGTAATATCTCCAAGGCTCGCCTGTATTTGGTTCTATGATTAAGTAGAAAAATACTTGCTGGTTCTTAAGAGTATGTCTGTGTCTCCTAGATGGTAAGAAATAGTGATGTGAAAAGTAATTAGCATATCTGAGCACATGGTAGTTGATACTTCCTTATTTCAAATATCAGATTTACCCCATTTTTATAATAAAACAAAATGAATACCCAGGAAAAGGCACACAGGGAATGCGGAAGCCAGGATTGAACTTCCTGCCCTCTGACAGGTATCTTGCAAGCTGTTCCACTCTTGGTGACATAAAGCCACCAACCCCATCTTCCTGCCATATTTGATGTATCTATATGTGAATAAAAGAAATGTCACATGTACCTAACTCTAAGGGACCATTTTAGGCCAAAGGCTCATCTTGGTAAATTAAACTTGTGTGTTATCTTCAAGGGCCTTAATAACAATGGTTCTAATTCTTCATGGACTAAAGGATCTATAAATATAGGTAAATATCAAAGCTGACTGTTCTTTAATTTTGTATTCTCTCTATTATTCTATTTGACCCACTTTTTAAATTTGGAGTTGATTGAAGGACAGAGTATGATAAGTGTTAAGTGAGAAGGTCAGAGAAAAAAGAATAGATTTTTTAAAAGTAGGGAAGGCCGGGTGCAGTGGCTAATGCCTGTAATCCTAACACATTGGGAGCCTGAGGTGAAAGGAACGTTTGAGGCCAGCAGTTCCAGACCACCCTGAGCAATATAGCAAGACTCCTTTCTTAAAAAATAAAATATTTAAAAAATTAGTTGGCATGGTGGTATGCATCTCTGGTCTCAGCTACCCAGCAGGGTGAGGTAGGAAGATCACTGCATTCCAGCCTGGATGACAGTGCAAGACCCTGTCTCCAATAATAAAAACAAAAATTAAAAAAAGAGCATGGCAGTGTGAAACTCACTAATCAACTCAAGTGTTTTTTGTGCTGATTATAAACTTTTTTGACCATTTTGTTAAGAATATTTTTGTGCATTAGTTTATAAGATTTCACATTTTTCCTGTCTTTTTTTTCATCAACATTTACCAGTAAACTTGAGGGTTGGCATTCATCCAATGAAGTGCATATTCAGGAAGAAAAGAATTATGAAGAAAGGTATTAAAGGACACAGATTTTCCTTTGTTTTTTTCTACTATGTGTCAAAAATAAACTAGATTAAGTAAATGGCCTTTCATACCTGGAACGTCATTGAAAAGTTGTAGGGTAATAAGAGAGTCTACCCTATGCGTTATTTATTTTTTTCATGGTTTGAATGGGTTTAAATGATTTTTACTCTTTTAGTTATTTTGAAATGTACAAGTAATTATTTTTGATGGTGGTTACCCTTTTGGGCTATCAAATACTAGATTTTATTCATTCTATCAAACTATATTTTTGTACCCATTAACCACTCTCACACTCACAGATTCCACTACCCTTCCCAGTCACTAATAACCATGATTATACTCTCTATCTCCTTGAGTTCAATTGTTTTAATTTTTTTTAGCTTCCACAAATAAGTGAAAACATGATATTTGTCTTTTGGTGCCTGGCTTATTTCACTTAACATAGTGACCCCCAGGTTCATCCATGTGGTTACAAATGACAGGATCTAGTTCTTTTTTTATAGCTGAGTAGAACTCCATTATATATATATATATATATATATATATATATATATATATATATATGTATATATGTACCACATTTTCTTTATTCATTCATCTGTTGATGAACACCTAGGTTGCTTCCAATTCTTGGTTATTGTGAATAGTGTTGCAGTAAACATGGGCGTGCAGATATCTCTTTGAATACTGATTTCCTTTCTTTTGGGTAGATATGTGGCAGTGAGAGTGCTGGATCATATGGTAGTCCTATTTTTAGTTTTATGACAAGCCTCCAAACTGTTCTCCATAGTGGCGATACTAATTTACATTCCCACCAACAGTGCACAGAGGTTCCGTTTTCTCCACATCCTTGCCAGCATTACTGCCTGTATTTTGGATAAAAGTCATTTGAACTGGAGTGAGATCTTATCTCATTGTAGTGTTGATTTGCATTTCTGTTGATCAGTGGTGTTGAGCACCTTTTCATGTACCTGTTTGCCATTTGTATGTCTTCTTTTGAGAAATGTCCATTCCGATCTTTTGGCCATTTTTATTCAGATTATTGGATTTTTTTAAAGTAATTTTTTGATCTCCTTACATATTCTTGTTATTAATCCCTTGTCAGGTAGATACTTAGCGAATATTTTCTCTCATTCTGTGGGATGTCTGTTCACTTTGTTGACTGTAGAAAAAAATTGTTGATTGTAGCAAAGAAATTGCTGTGGAGAACTTCTTAACTTGATGTGACCCCGTTTGTCCATTTTCTCATGGGGTGTCTGCCCTTGTGGGGTATTACTCTAGAAATCATTGCTCATTCCAATGTCTTGAAGAGTTTTCCCAATGTTTTCTTGTAGTAATTTCATAGTTTGAGGTCTTAAAGTCTTTAATTTATTTTGATTTGATTTTTGTATATGATGATAGATAGGAGTCTGGTTTCACTCTTCTTTTTTTTAAAAAAAAGCCTCCAAATTTAGATAAAACTTACATTTCTTGAAATAATTTCTGGTGTTGTGAATCCTGTTATATCTAATGGAATATGTATTTTTGCATAAACATTATAGATTTCTCTTGATAACAAACCTACAGTGAACTGTATTTATTTCTCTCCTACTCCCCATATTACATTATTACTAAAAAATATACCTATTGTATTAGGAATTAAAAGAATAGACCGTCTCGTTAAACCTCAGTGAGCTTATAGTTTGTAGTTAGTAATGAAGTCGTTACTTGTGTGTTTTTTTTGAATGTGGCTAAGCTAAGATGGGGAAAACACTGCCTATTATTGTAAGACCTTTTCCTTGGCCATCTGCTGGCCCACTTTCTAAGTGAGTCAGAAATGGAAGCAAGACAGTAACTAGGGTGCTGCGTAGTTAATCCTAATCCTCTTGCATAAAGCTGGAATACATAATGCAACGAGAACTCTCAAAACAGTAGTTTCTTCTGATTTTCCACCTAATTTCTGATACATCTCAAAAGAAATCATTTCAGTTTAATAGAGTTCAGTATGTGCTTTCATAAAATGTAAAGGTTTTTAATGGTAGTAAGAAATTATTAAGTGCGAATTGTAAGCCTAGTATTCCACCAGGGACTTACTTATGTTTGATTTATTGGTTTTATATTCTTTATTGGAAAATCTGGCTCACTTAAAGGAATTCTTTTGATGCTAAGCTTTATATGTATTTTCATATTTTTCTTTGACCATTTACTGCACAAGAATTGATTTTAGAATATCTTTCAGATTCTTTCTCAGCAATTTGAGTTTGAGCATCTCTGCCAAAAAGGGATTATATTTGTTTCCATGCACATGGTTTATGGGGCTCTTTTCCGTTTTTTCAATAATTGTTTTACTAGAGTCAGTAGGAGGCTGATTAATAGTTTTTTATATGGTAATAGAATTTTCTGAAGCAGGGAGAATGTAATCATGAAACTTAAAAATTAGCAAACAGGGGTCAAAAGATTTAGGCTATACATTTCCTGTAACCACTCTGAACTTTGAAATTCAGTAATATTTTTTTTTTGCATTGAGTGAGGTAGGAACTGCAAAAATAAAACATACAATAAAAATATAGACTGTGGCTCTAGGCAGAAGATGTGTAAATATACCTGTATGTATGCGTGGTAATATGCATTGAATTAGGAGTCTGAAGACTAGGTTTTGCCACTTGCCAGCTGTAAGAACTCATTAAACCTCTATCTGCCTCAGCTTTCTGATTTGTATTACCTGCCTTTCCTGTCTCATTTATAAGTATGTACTGAGATCAACTATGTTAAAGGACTGAAACTTTAAGTTGTTCAGGTTGTGAAATAGTATAAGTCTCTGTGTTTATGGCCAGTTGACTGTTGATTGTAGTATTATTGTAGTGAAACTGAGACCAGGGTCCTACAGTTTTAAAAAGAATTCTTACACGAGTATGTGTCTGTGTGTAATTTTTCTTTATGATATGGGGGCAGGTAGTGAAAATTGAAGTATGCTATTTCATACTAATAGATGCCCATGGGAGGTTTGTATTTGTGAGAAGGGTTGATGTTTATAATCCTTTGAAAGAGAAACTCAGTAAGCATTGTTAATATATTTAACCTCACTGTAGATACTTTTAGAAAAATAGTTTGAATTTTTCAATTTGTTTCCATTTTTTTGAAATGAGAATTAAGATCGTGAAATGATAAAACAGTGAATGGCAGATATTTGCTTGTGATTTTCTTTAATGTTATAACAGTGGTGAACTTCTTTCTTCATATTTTACCTACATTTTCTAGATATGTCCTGTGACTGATAAGTCTTCGGGTACAGGACTGTTATTAGTACTGGGGTGTTGTTCTGATAATATAAGAAACACCCCAGGAGGAAGGTTATATCTGCTGTTTTACTGGGGATTGGAAATTACACTGTTACTCCAGAAAGGCATTCACTGTTGCTCTTTGAGAGTGGACATACAAATTATAGTTAACTGTTTACCAAACTTGAGAAGAAGAATGAGTGTATAGCCTCCAAACCACTGTGGTTGTCACCAGTAGATTCAGGCAATGTATACAATTCATAAACTCTCATAATAGTGTTTCCCCTTTATTGGGTAGACACTGACTTAACATTCTCAGCATCTTTAGAAAGTTAAGTAAGTAGCTCACAAGCAATGTGTAATAGAACAGGTGTGAGGGGCTAAATGTGAATAAGTGATTCAGGTGATTAAATTTGTGTATTGTTAATTTTTTTTTCAGGTAGAAAGTTGTTTTAGAAATGACTTTTTTAAAAAAATCACTTTCTGAGAGATTAATTTATCAGAAAAATAGAATATCCAATACATTTTATTTTATCTAAAGAGAGTCTAAGGTTTTAGATGTCATCATCTAATTATGCTAATTTTGAAAAAGAAAATTCAAGTTATTAAACAATGACTACAGCACTTTGGTGGTAATGTTAATGCTTTGAGAAAAAGTCCTACTTCTAGGAAATCAGAATCTCCTGGGGCTTTTATGACCTAAACTCTCAGTTATTCTTTGCTGGAATTCTTATTGACTTCATGTATTGTTCATTTGTCTATAGCATGTGGTGCAATAACAGTCCCTCAGCAGGTTACAGTTTTCTCTTTGCCATATAGAAAATAGTAGTTCTATTACACAGATTACTGGCACAGTGGTTTTTCCACCATTATACGATGAGAGAGAATCCATTGTAAAAAAATCATTTTGTCAATTTCAAGTTGATTTTAATTAATTTAATGGTGGGTTGCCTTTTAATAATGCTTTTATAATATGACATATACCACTCCACATGAGCTTGGAACACATTTGGTTGAATGAAATAAACTAGGCACAGAAAGATAAATACTGCTTGTTCTCACTCATATGGGAAAGGTTAAAAGTTGATCTCATAGAATTAGAGAGTAGAATAGAGATTACTTGTGGAGGGGAAGGAAAAGGGAAGAAGGAGATAGCAAAAGGCTGGTAAATGGATATAAAAGTACAGCTGGATAGGAGGAATAAGGTCTAGTGTTCCCTAGCACTACAGGGTGACTCTAGTTAGCAACAATGTATTATATATTTTAAAATAGCTAGAAAAGCAGATTTTGAATGTTCCCAACACAAAGAAATGGTAAATGTTTGAGGTGATGGATACGCTGAACACCCTGTTTGATCATTATACATTGTATACATGTATGAAGATGTGACATTATACTCCATGAATATATACAATTATTATGTGTTGATTAAAATAATAAAAAAAGCAAAGAAGAAATCAGAGTACTTCAGTCTGTAAATTTAATAATGAATATAATATCATTAATAAATAAAGCTGCTAAGTTTCCTTTCTGTGTCTCCAAAGAACTCAATGTTGAGTGCAGTCTGCTTAGGAACCAGCACTGTGATGCATATTTATATTATAAAAGTCCCTTGTATTTTATATCATTTAGGAAACAGGTTTAGCAATTGACATGTGATTTCTTTGTCTTCACAATGTAGTCTTGACTATACATAGGTTCACAGTATTGAAGAAATTCTTCTGGGCATATATAACTTTTTTGATTGAGATTAATGCTGTTTTCTGTTAAATGAGAGAACAAATTACCAAATGCCTACACCCTATATTTCACCAAGCCCATAATATTCCACTCATTCTTTTCTTCAAGTTATTGCTTTCTTATTCCATTCCCTATTCCTAACCATATCTTATTACTTAGCCCCTGCATTCTTAATTCTTTATGTCTAATTTTTTTTTACCTATTATATGTCTACTCATATTACATATATGTAGTTACAGTTCTATCTGCAATTAGTGTAAGCTACCTGGATTTTTTTTAAGCAGCAGAGTTATAATTTAAAAGAAATATTCTTCACATTGCTTCTCGTCTAAGGAGCACCCTTAGATGTGTTCTAAGCAAATCCTAGTCTGATTAGGATATTAGTAAATTTTCTTCAGGATATTATCTTTTTCCCTCCACATTCTTTTACTCTACACATTATGACTATAATCTTAAAATATCCAACTTTATGTAATATATTTTTTCATAAACGTCCAATTTGCCATGTTTTCTTTTGAGGCAGAAGAAACTTGAACATAGAGGTGAGAAAGCTTTAAATGAATTATATTCTACAGGTTATTCCCTAATGGTTCTGTCTCTCTCTTCGGGCTTTTAAGACAAATATTTAAATGGTTATTGTGATATTTACAAAACTAGGATGCTCAAATATTATTTCCCTTGTGGTCAATGATTCAAAACATTGATTTTATGCTACCCTAGTGAGTTTCTAATAATTTCAATAAAGTACAATATTGAGGCCTCATGGGAAAATTTTATTCATGATAATTTAAAATATAAATATATGCCGTATGGTGTGCATCACTTTCTGTTTCTGTGCGTGTGTCTTTGTGTGTGTGTATCTTGCATGCATACTTTTTTCTTTTAGAAAAGGGCTATAGAAGTCTTCATGAAGAAAAACCTGATTGCCTTTATTGCTTTATACTTATAAAAATTTTGAATTTTTATACTGATTTCTCAGAGGTAAAAGTAAACCAATGAAATACAATCAAATACACAGAGTTTTCTCTGAGCAATTAGAATCCTGATTGTAAGATACAATCACTGTTCTTATATACTATGATCACGTATCTCAAGCCTCATGTTTCTGTTGCAAGAATCTTTCTACGTACAAAGAGAGTGAGGGTGGAAAATTACCTTCAGGGTACGGTGTTCACTACTGGGGTAATGGGTACACTAAAATTCCAGGCTTTACTACTATGCAATATCCTTGTAACAAAACTGCCCATGTTCCTCCTGAATCTATAAAAATTAAAAAAATTAAAAAAGTTCTTTCCAAGTATGGGAAAAACATATAGATGATATAATACCTTTGGTAAACTAGGAGCTGGGAAGATAATGATAGGAAACCTTAGACCTCATTATTTTGACATGCCAGGAGATGTGTAGATTTGTAGGATTATCTTTTCTAGAACTACCCTGTCCTTTTGGTCACCTTCTCTACCTCTCTAAGTCCACTTCCAGTGCCATCAATTTCTTCTGGAAATAACTGCCACAGGCTTTATTTCTTAAGGGTATTGGCTTAAACTATTGTATTGTGGGCTCCTATTCTGGACACAGCCATCTTTCAAACAACTGTGTTTCTGGACTTTATGTTACCACCATTTGTTCTGGACTTTTGCCCCTGCTGTGGTCATCTAGGGTCATTGCAGAAGAAGTTAATTCTGTTCTTAAATTGGCCTTTTACCTTTTTGCCAATCTACCTGTTGTTTGCTGTACATCCGGATTCCCTAATTTGAAGTTTGCCTTGATTTCCTAACATAGTTGTTGGGTTTCCTTAGGGTAGAAAAAACAATACTAATGAGACTAACGAGAGAGATCTTATATTCTTTTATAAGAAAGGATTCTTTTATTTTTTTTTAACATGGAGTTTTTTTTATTGTACTTTAAGTTCTGGGGTACATGTGCAGATCATGCAAGATTGTTGCATAGGTACACACGTGGCAATGTGGTTTGCTGCCTCCATCCCCCCATCACCTACATCTGGCATTTCTCCCTATGGTATCCCTCCAGACCTCCTCACCTCCCTGCTATCCCTCCTTTGGCCCCCCCCAACAGACCCCAGTGTGTGATGCTCCCCTCCCTGTGTCCCTGTGTTCTCATTGTTCAACACCCTCCTATGAGTGAGAACATGTGATGTTTGATTTTCTGTTCTTGTGTCAGTTTGCTGAGAATGATGGTTTCCAGATTCATCCATGTCCCTACAAAGGACACGAACTCATCATTTTTTTATGGCTGCATTGAATTCCATGGTGTATATGTGCCACATTTTGTCCAGTCTATTGTTGATGGGCATTTGAGTTGGTTCCAGATCTTTGCTATTGTAAACAATGCCGCTATGAACATACGTATGCATGTGTCTTTATAATAGAATGATTTATAATCCTTTGGATATATACCCAGTAATGGGATTGCTAAGTCAAATGAAATTTCTATTTCTAGCTCAGAAAGGATTCTTAATATTGTTAATATTTTTTTTTCTTTCAAATGACAGTTCATAATGTGCCCAAATGATATAGTTTCAGCAGTTTCAACTGTTACTTGAATGTATGTATATATATATATATATAACCAAAATAGCTTATGAATGTATTTCCTCAGCAATATAGACGTGCCATTACAAATCATTTATATATATACATCTCTTTTGTGAAACTGGATTAACTTAGGTGCCTTCAGAATCTAATATAGAAAGTTAAATAACAAAATACCACCATGAACATCAAACAAAAGGAGACAATAAAAGAATAGAACCACTGGATCTGAGAGAAATGTGGAAATACTGGTATGCCACTGTAGTCTGTGACATTTCTTCATAAATGAATTTTGTCATGGATTGAATTATGTCTCTCCAAAACATGAAGTCCTAACTCTCAATACCTGTGAATGTGACCTTATTGGAAAGGTCTTTGCAGATGACCAAATTTAGATGAGGTAATTAAGGTTCACCCTAATTCCTTATGACTGTGATCTTATAAAATGGGGTAATCTGGACAGAGAGAGAGAGTCACAGAATGAATGCTTTGGGGAGATTGGAGTTAGGATACTGCAAGCCAAGACACACCAAAGATTGTCATTGCCAGCAAACCACCAGGAAGAGAGATGCATGGGACATGTTCTCCTTCACAACCCTGAATGTAATCGAACCCAGGTTCAGAAGAAAGCAACCCTGAATGTAACTCAAACTCAAGTTTGGTTGCTTCCCGCTCAAAAACCAAATGTTAGACGAGAACTGGTAGGAAGAAAAGCAGGTTATGCAGTGTCAGCGACCTGAGAAGGTTTTGGACTAACTTCCTGAAGTACCATCTTAAGTCAGTGCAAATTTCAGGCTCTTTGTATGTTAAGGGAAGGGGAAAGAAGAGGGAATTGGGATCAAGAAGTAAGTAATAACTTTACTGCAGACACCTGGGCCCCAGGGAAGGTCCAAGGAGGTTGGGAATTTCTTTTTCTTCGGTCAGGTCACAATGCTCCTATAAATCTTTAACAAAATATCTAGTTGTTTACATACTTCTTTATAAAAATTACATGATTGCTGTTTTTGCAAATTACCTCACTGTTTAAAAATTATCCTTGCCTATTTGCAGGAAATGGGGTAGGGGTCCCTTAACAAAAATGGAGTTAATTATGATATTAATAACTTTTTTTTTGCTGTTTCACTGCTAATGAAAACACCTTGTTTTTGGACTTCCAGCCTCCAGACTGAGCCAAAAATTTTTGTTGTTTAAGGTGCCCAGTTTGTAGTACTTGCTTATAGTATTCCTAGCAAACTGATACCATTTTAATTTGATAGCAGATGATCTAATATCCATTTCAAAAGCCATAGCATCTTTACATTTAGTGTCAGTTTTAAAGGCTAGATTATTTACTCATGACAAATTATTTCCAACAGAAACAACGTAGGGAAAGGATAGAATATATTATGCAGCTTTGCTTGAAAAGTATATAAGTAGAGCTTTAAGATTATCTTTAGATCTATTTTTCTATTAGGGAAATCCTTGTTAAGTAAAGTCTATATAGCAATATAGAATGTGCATTAAAGGCAAGGGTTAAAAAGCAAAATCAGTCATAGCATATGAAAATTAGCATAGGTCAATAAATGTGTCTATTTGCCCAAAAAGAAGTATAAACTGGCTTAGCAGCAAGACACCTTTCTTCGTTAATGATGTGCTAGTTTCAAATGCACTGACCTACTCTCAACTTTTAAGACTGGCTTACATCCAAACCTCCTGTTTATAGATGCTGCTAGATGGTTTACTTAGCAATGTACTTAATGGGACCACAGGGAATTTGGTTTTCCAGCTAAATGAGTTTAGAATGCTCAAATATAAGCAAAGGTTCAGGTCTGAAGAAAAAAAAACAACTTAAAGCCCACAAGTAAAAACCAATCACAGATAATTGGATTATTTTTGCGAATCATTTTTTCAAATGGTTAAAATAAATTTATTTATAAATGATTTTAACACTCAAAATTAAGTCCATTTTTACAGACAACGTATCTAACAGAAAATCAAGTTTCAAATTTTGCCTCAAAGCTATATACTTCCAGTGTTCTCTAGACCTTAATAAAATGATTAAAATTGAAAACTATTTGTATGCAAAAATTTTACTGTTCGAATAAAGTCAATAGAAATTTCTTTGTTTCTTTCAAGTGTAAAAACAACACCAACAACAAACAAACACGTAGGTTGGCAGGCAGAGAGCCGCAAAGTAGTTAAAATATAAGCAGAGTACTTAATGGAAAAGGTATTATTCCAATCTATGAAAAAAATCATATTGCATGTACCCAATAGCTCAGAAGCTAGATCTTAGATATTAACTTAAATCACTATAGCCATTCTCTCTTTCACCATTATTTTACTGAGGATTCTGAGTGAACACAACAGGCTCTTGTGTTCTTAGGACCAGCTATCTTTTCAGGTACATGATGTTAAGTCCTTAGAAAGATACTAGAGAGTAAGCCTAATTCTTGACTCTCCCTTATATTACATCCTGGGGAAGATAATTTAGTCATTGGGAAGTGTGTTCCTCAATACACTAAAGGTAAGAAAAACTGCAGCAATCCATTTGTTTTGGGGAGTTTGGAGTAATACGATTTCAGTTTGTAACCTTCTGCTGTTAATTTGGTTTGAAGCTGAGGGGCACCTGAGTTAGGATGTCCATATAATTTTGAACTTGAAGTATGCTGAAAAATCAGGTAAACCAGCAAAGTTTTGTGCAAAATGAGATATATGGTCATTTTGTGCAGAGCAGACCACTTCTTTATAGTGAATAAAAATGTTTGGGATTTGTGGTTCATGAGTGGAGTCAGCAGGTAACCAATAAAAACAGTCCAGAACTGAGCATGGTGATAATCAATTAGTTGAGAGCCAGTCAAAAGCAGCTGAAATTGTACATTATTGGACGCAATTGGAGGAAAGATGTAAAGGCTTGCTTTGATGAGAGCAGGTGTGGTTCATGACATGGTCAGATCAAGCCCTCTCAAATGGGAAAATAGAAAAGTGGTAAATAATAGATCAGATTAAATGGCCGAACATTACCAAGTGATATATATCATAATAGCTTCACATGGGCCTCTGATAGTGTTGGGTTTTTCTATGGTGTAGTGGGTTTAATGGTGCCCCCCCACCAAATGTTGTGTCCATTTCTCAGAATCTGTGAATTTCACCTTATTTGGAAAAGGAATCTTTGCAGATGTAATTTAAAGGACCTCAAGCTGAGATTATCCTGGATTATCCAGGTGGCCCCTAAATTAAATGACAAGTATCTTTATGAAAGAGACACAGAAGAGACACACAGATAAGAGGTGAAAGCAATGTGTAGGCAAAATAAAGGCAAAGGTTGGAGTGATGCAGCCTCAAACCATGGAATGACTGGAGCCACCAGAAATTAAACAAAATAAGGAAGAATTCTTCCCTAGAGACTTTGGAGGAAATGTAGCCCCAATGACACCGTGATTTCAGTCCTCTGGCTTCCATAACTGTGAGAGAATAAATTTCTGTTGTGAGCCATCCAGTTTGTGGTGCTTTGTTTTGGCAGCCCTAGGAAATGAATACAGTATGTGTGGGGCACGAATGAGCAAACTCAAATTTTCTGCAGTTGGCACTGCCTCGGGGTAATGGAGGCCACTTCTGGGAAGGAAGCTCTGAAATTCTAGGTGCTCCTTGATTGTTAAAGTATATTTGCTTCTCTTTTTATGTAACTTAGGATATTATTTAAAAGGATAGGAGAAAGTATGATATAATAAATAATGAAGTTTGCTTTCAAACAGGCCAGGATGAGAGGAATCCTAGCTTCTTAATAAAATAATTATACTTCTGGATAAGAATTTCATAGATAGTTTAAGGACTAGATTTTGTTTGTCTGGAATTTAAATCCACGCAGAGACTGTAGATTTCATTTATTGCATTTCCTGGGTGAGAGTCAGGCTTTGTCTCTAATTAGCTGGACAAGATACCCATCTAAGCATCAATTTCTTAACCTATGAAATGAAGATAATAATACTTCCATTATTATTAACCTCATTCATGGGGTTTAAATGAAATAATTTTAAAATAGGAATTGCTACTTTTTTCTTGTCATTAAAAAATTATAATTAAGAGACTAAGTATTCTTAGAAACGATATAACACAATCCTAGTTGGATTATTGAGCTCCCTTTGGGGATGAGTATGTCACTGTCTTAAGAGATAAATTTCTAATTCTCTGCTGACTGGCTGAGAGCAATCATTTTTATTACAATGAAATCCTATATTAATTGAGAATGTACTACAATTCTGACAACTTGCCAGGGAGGTGAACTTCAGATGGTAGGAGGCGGAGATGCAGTTTGATCTCAAGATGCTGTCAGGCTATATTCCTAAAAGCCAAGAGATCACCTAGAATGAGGATGGGAGATGTTTTTCGGTGCTGCGAAGGTATTTGTCAAGGTATCCCCGGCTTTGGTCAAGGACTTATCACAAGTCTGTTATCCTTATTCTGATTGTTCCTTGTTATCACTTCAAATGACTAAATCAAGATTTTAAAAACTGAATTTTTAAATAAAATAAGTAGATAAAAATCAGCAAAACACTGATGAAATCAGTTAAAATAATCAAATAGCTTAAAAGCATTAAAAAAATAAACAGCCACTGTGGAAAACAGTATGGCATTTCCTCAAAAAGTTAAACATAAAATTACCCTGTGATCCAGCAATTCTGCTTCTGGTTATTTACCCAGAAGAATTGAGAGCAGGGTCTCAAAGATATATTTATATGTTCACATTTATAGCAATGTTATTCACAGTAGCCAAAATGTAGAAGCAATCCAGATATCCATTGACAGATAAATTAATAAGCAAAGTGTGGTGTATATGTGCAATTACATATCATTCAGCTTTAAAAAAGAATGAAGTTGAGACATATGCTACTATATAGATGGACCTGGAGGCCATTATGCTAAGTGAAATGAGCCAGTCACAAAAAGACAGGTGCAATATGGTTTTACTTGTATGAGGTACCTAGAGTAGTCAAAACCATAAAGACAGAAAGTAGAATGGTGGTTGCCAGGGGCCCGAGTTGGGGGTAGCCGGGAATGAGTGGGAATGTGGAATTACTGTTTAATGGGTACACAGTTTGTTTTATTTGATGAAAAAAGTTCTGGAGATAAATGGCGGTGTTGGTAATACAACAATATGAATGTACTTGATACCACTGAATGTTACAATAATATAGTAAATATGCTATGTGTATTTCTCTACAAAAAAAAAAAAATGGAAAAAACTGAAAGCTACAAAACCACACCCAAAACAGTAGATAACCTAGCAAAAGTTTTGTTTTTAAATCAGCTCACAACAAAATGAACAAAACGTTATGTCCTTTCCAACCTCTTTATTTGAATTAAGTGACTTGAAAACTTGACAGATTCTGTGTTTGTGAGCCTGGCCTGATTCCTACAATTAATTTGTCCTTTTCTTTGCTTTTTGGACTCATGTGACAGTAAAGTTCATAGATTTAAACTGAATCCAGTTTTCTGGGCCTTAGCTGTGGGGATCGCTTCCATTCACGGTGCTTAGCTGTACCGTGGCCATTTTGAGCTTGAGCCCATACACGTTTCACCTCTCCCTGGAGGCTGTTGAGCTGAGGGAAACGGGGGAGCATTGATGCATGACTTCTGCAGAATACTGTTTGTTATTGAAATTTGGAGCAGAACGCTGAGCTCCAGCATAGCGGTTTCATGAGACATTGTGTGGTTTTACTAAACATTGTGTGTTATCTCAATTTCTGTTTTTGCAAAAGATTTATGG